>JANIJG010026054.1:17041-35281 GCA_024611175.1 Megaceryle torquata
AGTGCAGGACCCTGCACTTGGCCTTGTTGAATCTCATACCATTGGCTGCAGCCCATTGACCCAGCCTGTCCAGGTCCATTTGCAAATGGCTGTGGGCTGCAGTACATGATGGGATGATGTCCCAGTTCTAGCAGGCAGCCTCCACATTCCAAGGACTGGGGAAATACTGATACGTAAATCACAGAATCACAGAATGTTAGGGGTTAGGGAATGTTAGGGAACCTTGAAAAATCCTCTAGTCCAACTCCTCTGACAGAGCAGGATCAGGTCACAGAGGAACATATCCAGGTGGGTTTTGAATGTCTCCAGAGAAGGAGACTTCCACAGCCTCCCCGGCCAGCCTGTTCCAGTGCTCTGTCACCCTCACCATGAAAAAGTTTCTCCTTATGTTTACATGGAACCTTCTATGTGCTAGCTTGCACCCATTGCCCCTTGTCCTGTCGTTGGACATCCCTGAGGAGATCCTGGCTCCATCCTTCTGACACTCGCCCTTTACTTATTTATAAACTTTTATGACGTCACCTCTCTCAGTCTCCTCCAAGCTAAAGAGACCCACCACCCTCAGCCTTTCCTCAGAAGGGAGATGTTCCACTCCCTTATTGTGGCTCTGCACTGGACTCTTTCAAGCAGTTCCCTGTCCTTCTTGAACTGAGGGGCTAAGAGAGATATCTGCAGATCTGCAAGCATCATACACACGTTTTGCCCAACCACAATTCCCAAAGAAAAAGGGCAAAGTGAGGGAAAGGAGTGTCACTGACTTGCAAGCCCTCAGTCACTGACCATGGCTATGGGAGAGCAGGATGGGTTGCAACAGCGGCTCTAGGGATTAGAGTTTGACCTGAGGTGATACAGTATTTTCTGTGGAGATACATATATACATTTAGGACTTGAAGAGATGAGCTGAAACGTGGGGGGTTGTCTGAATAATACCTGCAGACATTTGTGTGCAGAGAAGATATCTGGATGCAGAAATTCTGAGAGGTGACAGTGTGTTGTTTTTTGACCTTGCTCACAAGGACATGGGAAGAGTCAGCATCTGAAAACTGCAGTGAAATGTACCTTACCTGGCACTAAGACACAGTTCTGTTTACCATGTTGTTTTTAGAGGAACAGCTCAGGAGGTTGCATAGGGGAGAATGAGAAAATAAGCTTATTCTCACTTGAAGTCAGCAGTGATAGTGACTGTAGCTAGAAGCTGCATGTCTGCCAGCTTTGAGAGACATCCTTGGGTCTGCACCTTCAGGGTACCCCTCACTCCTCTCCCTTCTTCGCAACTATGAAGAAGTTTCACCTGGGTACAATTACTGCAGTTACCACAACCATATCCCCAGCATATGCCTCAGCTGGTGGCCTGCTAGGAGGGCAAGGGTCCTGTGATTCAGTCTTTCACCATCCTCAGGGATGTAGTTGTCTCTGATGGGCATTTGGAGCAGCCTCTGCTCTGCCACTGCACTGAGAACACACTCAGGAGGCTGAGGATGGTCCCATCTTCCCAGAGCTGGCACAAAACAGACACAAACAGCAAGGGCTTCCAGTTGGTGGAGGAGCAAGTGCATTTCTTACTCTCCTGGACTGTCAGAACATCTCCACATCTCTCATGTAGTCAGTCATTGCTGCTGTTGTATCACCCCCAGGTAGCACTGCACCCTCATCTCCCCTCTGCTTTGGTCATGGGGTTTATTTTTCCAGGACTGCAGCATTTGGCTGCACTGTAATCTTTGAGCTGGATATAGGATGCTGGATTGAAATGAATGGCTTCTGGTAGACAGAGGACAGCAATGTTAACATCCTCACCTCTAGATTATCTTCTGTGCCAAACACACCTTCTCTCTGCTTGATCTGTAATGCCAGTGCCTTCCAGCAATTTGCCTGTAGGTCCCTGATGGATTTAGTACAGGGGAGCTCCTAGGAGCTGTAGCAAATCACACAGCCTTTTCTGAATACATTTCTGATCTCCCCCAGCAGGAAAGACAGAAATATAATGGATTACCTTGAAGCAAAGGAGACTAATTTTACCTTCTTTGCAAGAAAGGAAGGACTACCTGTTATAGTCAGCTCTCCTTTGTTTTGGAGTAATTTTAACAAGTATCTAGTAAATTGGGTAAAACAAGCAGGTGTTTTTCAGAAGAAACTATGATTTTGAGTTCATAGCCCCATGAAGCCTGCCCGAGGAGTGCTCCTTAGCCCATTTGTTGCCATGAAACAGCAGAGGGCAAGTCTTCTCCATAATGCTTCAGATGCTGAAACAAAACTTTTGTCACTGCTGTATCCATCTCTTTGCAGATTGTCTGGGCTACAAGCTACAAGGTTGGCTGTGCTGTCCATTTCTGTTCCAGTGTGGCATACTCTTCCATAACCAATGCAGCACACTTCATCTGCAACTACGGGCCAGCGTAAGGTTTTTCATTAAAAATATTTCACAGGGTTGGGTCCTACCCCTTCCCTCCCACAACATGCAATCTCATGAGATCAGTCCATCTATTCATGTGTTTTGTGGGAGGAAATGTCCCCCAAAATAAAGAGGTAAACCTCTGTCCAGCAAGATTTTTCATGCTAGATGAGGGCTATGCAGTGGAGACAAAAAGCAGTGGCACTGGTAAGAAGGGTAAAATATAAGATGCTGACATGAAAATATTCAAATAATCACCTGAAAATTAATCCCTTGCTCCTGAGTGCCAGGTGGTTGCCAAAGTGTAAATCCAAAGTCTGAAAATATTTTTACACGTGCCTGCAGAATTAAGCCTCTGTGTCAATAGTTTGGATAAATATTGACACTAGCAATGCTTGCAGCTGCAGTTTTAGCAGCTGAGGGCTGCTTGTGAGGCTGAGGCTGCTCAAGGTAAAATTCTATCCAGAGGCCCTTTTTTATGCATAGCCTGTAGGCTATCCAGCTGTGATAAACATTTTTAACCCTTCTCCAGTAATTAATGCCACCACAATCTAAATACAGCTTTAAAAGCATGGGTCAAGCTTTTAATTTGGAACAAGTGTTGGGACAAGGCCAGGCCAGCCCAGCCCAAGAACTCGAACAAGTTTGGCATTCCTGTTTTCTGTGCCTCATCCTTGGATACATGTCAAGTACCCCTGAGCAGACACCTTGAAGTGACACAGCTGCTGCTTTGCCAAAGCAACAAAACCATTCTCCCCAGAAGCCCCACACCCAAATGGGCTGAGAAACCATTGCTTCTGCTGATTCTGAAGCCAATAGCTGCTGATCACCCAGGTCAGCATCTCCTTTTCTTTCGTGGCACTAGCTATGCACCCCACCATGCTAGCTGGTGCAGAAACCTTGTGCACAGGCAAGCAGACCCTCAGTGCTGCCAGGAGATGACCTCTGTCCCTTGAGCCTCCCAAAGACATGAGCTAAACCATCCTCCTTCTGCCCCTTAGCCAATATCCGTGTAGTGCAGAGAACTGAAATAACACTGGATTGCTTGTCCCACATTGGCTGGGACCCCATGGAGAAGAGGAGTGGTGCCTTCACCCTCAAAAGCAGCCACCAGAGAAGGCAGGGTGCTTTCTAGAGAGACAGGGGCTTTAGTGGGGGCTTTAAATCTGGTCTGTCCCTCATGGATGAGGACACTGCAAACAGGATGTTGCATACTAAGAAGTGGGGTAATATCACAACCAACTGTTGCTTTTCAGAAGCAGCAACTTAAATTCTTTACTTAACCTAATCCTTAACTATTCTCAACTCTGCCAAGGGCCAAAGCAAGACTCACACATAATTTTGATTCCTAAAGTGAATGGACTTCGAAGGATTTTCTCTCATCTTAGACGAAGCAAAGAAAGCCCCACCTTGGTGAGAGCAATGAGGTTTTATCAGTTTAGCACTGATGAGATTGTGTGCATATAAAATCCCTCTCGGTGTGTTTATGGGCTGTTTGAGGCACTCTGTAAATGTTGTTTTGTCTATGCTCCAAGCAAAGCAAAGCACAGAGATGTGTTTGGTGCAGTATCAGAGGTGGGCAGGTAACACTGAGACAAGAGTCTGAACAGAGGTAGCTGGTGCCACTTGCACCACTGGCAGAGGTAGAGAGCAGTGGAAGACACACATTGCTCCTGAAATATTTACCAACAAATGGACAAAAGTCACTACCTATGAGAGATTTCTCCAGCACCAGAGATTCCTCTTCAGGGTTGAATACACACATACATATGCAGTAACTGAATCTGCTTTTGCTCCCATAGCCAGAGCCAGCTTTGAGAGCCCAGTCTCCATACACACAAATTACCCATCTTTGAGACTATTTTAATACTCAAGTATTAAACCGTGCTGTCTCCAGGTTCCTAAACAACAGGGTGCCCCATTACACTTAACCTCTTCTGCTTCACTACATGTCTTAGGCACAGGGCACTCATACAGGGACTAACCAAAAACCATCTCCCTATCAACGTAAGTGAAGCAAAAGACAGGTTAAAAACTAATTAGCAGTAGGTATTAACATCCTCCTCCCAAGGGCGGTTTGAGAGCAGTGCTGCTTTCCTTCACAGTGGGAATTACCCGGGCCGCCCATACAAGACTGGAGCTGCGTGCAGTGACTGCAACAGCGAGCGGTGTGCCAGACAGCTGTGTCGTAAGTAGAAGACAGCCAGCCCTCCTCCCCAAGCTCATGTAGAAAGGGAAGAGCACACAAGATACTGGCAGGAGGCAGGCACAGCACTCTCCTGTTCCTAAATACATTCGGAAAAAATGCAGTCAGAAGCCAAGTGAGAAGTGATGCAGAAATAGAGGAAAGAGCATCTTTTCTACCCTGGGGATTGACAGAATGGGGTTAGTCTTCAGAAGCTGGAAGTAAGATACAGGAGATATAGTGGCTGTAGTCTGAGGTGTTATTATCCCTGACAGAAGTTACTGTTTGCAGAAATGGGAAGCACAGAAGGGGATACACATCCACTCACAGGGGCTCTGGTTTATTATCTGGTGCATGAGCTGCAGCTTGAGCTAGTGAAGGTGCAAGTCAGCTTTGCCCCTGCTGTGTCACTGCAGAAGGAAAGAACTGCCAAGGTACTGCCAAAGCTGCTCGCTCCAGTGAACATCAGCCAGGCCATCTGCTTTCCCCTAAGCACCAGGAGAGAGCCAGGCTGACATGTGAGAGCTCCTCACAGGGAGGTGGTGCTCAGCTTGAGCCCCTGGCAACCCAACTAATTCTCCTTCACTTGACTCTGGAAGTCTTGTGTGGAGTTAGGAAGGGAGGAAAGCTCCTGCAATTCCCGTAAGAAGGGCAAGGCACTGTGCTGTGGACATCTGCCCAGGGAGAGCTGAGGGTACACTCACACTTTCCCCCAGCACTTAAGTTCACTTCAGGTGAACTAACAGAGTGAGAATGTGATGTTAAAACACCAGCAGCACAGGAACAAGAGTGAGTCCCTGATACATGGGGCTGTTTCATGTTAACAACAGGCTGAGGATCTTGAACACAAGGCACAGGGCAAAAGCCAAAGTGATCTTGGGAAGCATGCCTAGGGGAGCAAGTCCTCTCTACCCCAGTCCCTGGTGGGAGAAGTCAACATAGCGTGATCAAGCACTCCTCAGCAAAGCCCTGAAAGTCACTACAGGGCTCTCCTGATCAGTGAGTCTTCAGCTTCTTCCTGGGAAACACAGCTGGTTTTGTGAGCCCATCGTGAGGCTCACACTTCATTCCCTTTTGCTTAGACTCAAGTTGTTTAGAACATTGTTTGTGCTTAATGTTCACTTCTTTTCTCTTTCCAGAAAATGCAGAGCGTGACAAAGTAATTAGTAAGTACCACCAGAATTACTGCTTCTATTTGCTCTTCTTGATGCAGTTATACTTGAAAACAAGTAACTTGTTTTGTTCATAGATGATTCCAGGTGGTATCCAGACTGGGATAGACCTGCCTGTGATGAGTACTGCATCACCATTATCGCTTTAAGGCCATTACTCTTTATATTGACCCTGCTGGCCACCTGGCTTCTACCGAAGTACTGGTCTCTAGCACCTGCCAGTGAGTGACACATATGCAGAAGACCACAAGAAGAACACTTAGGTCAACTCATCCCTCCCCTGCCTCTAAGTTACTGGCAGCAGAAAAATTGGTAGAGACATTGTTTGCATCCACAGATGATTAAAAAGTACAAAAATACCTTGTTCATTGCAGGCAGCAGCAAGGAGAGCTGATAAGCAAGCAGCTTCCTCACAGCTCAGAACCAGTAACTGGTTTTAATTTATTCATTTTCTCAAAGAGGAGCAGTGTGAGCTGGTTTGTGAGCACACTGCCCAGGCAGCACACTGAGGTGCATGCAGCTGCCCAACAGATCTTCTTTAGGAAGGGTTGGAGGGTGCCCAGCCCAGGAGCTGTGCCCCAGCCCTGGCAAAAGCCCCAGGCAGATATCACCCCCCCCATTCCTCTTGTACTTTTTCTGGTCCTATTTTTTTTTTTTCCCTTTCCTTTTTTTTTTTTTTTTTTTCTTTTTTTCTAAGCATAGAGTTTTTGACTGCTGTTTCAAACAATAAATCATTATTTCCTGCTTCCCATGTATGGTAATTGTGTATTTGGAACATGAGCTAAATCTTAAATGCTGGTGCACAAACCCCCCCCACATTCATCTCAAACCTGCACAATGCTGAGAAACACAATGCTAGGAAAGATAGTATAAAACTCCAAATAAAATCATGCTATGCCTGTAGTCATGGCATGGTTCAACAGCTGCCAAGGTATGAGTCTCCTGGAACCTGTACATCTGAAGCATGCAGAAAGCAGCAGGGACAGCTGCTGTGCTTAGCTAGGAACGTCCTCTACCAACCACAGTCACCCAGCTTGAGCAGAGGCTGGAAGGAGCAGAGCTGCAAAAACTCACAGCTGGACCGCAGCAATCTCTATCTGTGCGGAGTGTACAGTTAGGTGCCTCTGCACCATGACCTCCACAGGCCACAGCACACACTGCTGTAAAGGAAGCCAGGAAGCTCCCCTCACCACTTCCCTTCATGGTACTGTCCCTGCAGTACCTGTCAGGGTTTCTGCACACCAGTACTCACGTGGATCTTAACTGAAAACACTGGAACTAGACTCAAAGTTTCTCACATTATTCTTCCACGAGTTAACTGCTTGCACCAGAATCATCTCAACATCACAACATTCCCTGAATAAAAAATGTTTTCAAAATGCAGATATGGCTGGGGACAAAATTACAAATTTTGCCATTGATCTATGCCATTAATATATCTTTATATTTAAGTTTGCTGGGTACCAGAACCTCTGTAGCCAAGACATCACACAGGCAAACACAAGATGAGCAGCTTCTCTTCCACACACCAGTGACAAGGGTCCCAGTACCCATGCTGGCCTATTTGTGAGAGTGCCAAGCTGAGTTCTGTCTTCCAAACAGGACAGACTAGGGTGCTTTAAAAAAAGTAAAATAAATAAATCCCCATTGTAAAAGCAAGACCATGGGTCTATTTGTTGTCTTTTTGCCACTCTTTAGTGCAAGACCTAAACCTCGAGCTCCATGTACTGCAATGTCCTACCTGAAAACAGGGTGGCAGGCAGCACACGGGCAGCAGGACTCCCTCTGTGTACGCTCCCTTGCACAAGGGTCCCACCCCAGCACTGATCTGGGCAGCTAGATCTGCTACTGCAAACAGAAGTGCAGGAGAGGGAAAAGTATGTGCTGCTGTGTCCAGGGAGCAAAAATGAGCTCAGCAGGAATGCTCCCCTGCTTAGTTTAATCTACCCTTGGTCTCCAGGAGGGTAAACAGAATGAACACAGAGCCCTTAGAACACAGTGCCCTTAAAGTTCAAAACATTCATACTGCTTTCATTTCACTATACACTTCAGCATCTCTAAGGAATTACAATAGAAAAAGCTTCATTTAAAAACATGTCAATCACTGAGGCTTAGGAGAAAAAAACCCACGAACTTTTACAACATGGTATCTTTTAAATGAAAAAGCCTTAAAATCAGGAAATCAAAGCTAAACAAGTACTGTATCTCATTTTAAGGACATCCAAAAATCAACATATTTAACTCCAGATGGATTATCAAACCACTTTGAGTTTTTCACACTTGTCTTGTGGTACGTGCTTATGAATTCCGTATGATAAACACATAACACTGACATATAAATACAAACTTTGGGTACTTTTTTTCCAAGTCTGTAAACTCATTTTAAGGAGTTAATTTGCAATAGTTCAAGGTGTTCTTAAAAAAAAAAAACAAAACAAAGAAACTTCTTCCCCCTTACAAATCCAGTGTTTTCTACTCTTTAGAAGTGCCAGACCTGTGTAGCCATAATCTCAGAAAACAGGTGCAAAAAGCACCAACGATGAGCACATGTAGCCAGTTACTATTCAGATATGGACCCTTCAGCAGATAAATCCTTTGGCTTACCTTGCCTACAGGAATACCAGTAAACTTTCTGGATTTTCCAGTTTAAGTAAATAATTGTCCAACCAACAATCCTTGAAACATGTCAACCATACCTAGAAAAGATTAAACGCAATGCAGCCTTTTCATCCTGTAGCAACAGGACAAGACTTCCTGAAGTCTGCTAAGAGTTTTACTATGGATACGGACTTGATGCTAAAGCTATGCAGGTTCCTCAGCTGTGGCTCCTGGATTTGAAAAGCACACTTCCATCTAAGTATATGTAATGTTTTACACTTTTTGTAGGGTAGATCACATTTCAGCTAGATCAGATTCCTGACGTGAAATGCCAGCTGCAAGCCACAAGGTGACCAGGGTTTGTTTTCAACTTTTTAAACAAGAGTCCTCTGCGGTGAAAGGGGCCTCAGACAGTCCAGCCTACAACCAAGGACTCTCCCTCCCCTAATACACTCATGTTCCCTCCCTGGCTACAGTCAGGACTTGCCCTTACTGGCTCCTAGCTCTGCACACTCCTCTCCTGAAGCACTCATTGGTGGGATCACAGTGTGGGAACCGACATTTAAGCTGGACTACTGCAGTGCCTCCTGTTGAAATTAATCCTTTCACTGTATGAGAGGTCTGAACTACACACCTGGTGCTGAACTTCCATTTGCCCTTTACACCATCAACTGCTACATGCCAGCTGGTGTTTCCAAAAAGTTTTTCTTAGTGCTGGTTAACACAAAACCCATCAGCTTACTAGTTTCCAAAATGGGTGTTTATAACTTTTTGATACTTTTAGTGAATTATCTATTGAAGTTGTATTTTCCTGATTTATTCCACAAGTAATTAAACTGCCGTTTATGAACAATGCAGTCCCTAAAAGAATTGAGAGCATTTTTTACTTAACAATTAAGTGCCGAGAAACGGTCACATAACTGGAAGGCACGCCAAGACTAATGTCCCCTACCCTCAAGGGCAACCATCTCAGCTATTTCTCAATACACACACACTGGCTATTTAACCACGTATATTTAAAATTCTTATTTCTATATAAAAAAAAAAAAAGGAAATTACTGTGTTTTCACTTAACTAAGTTCAAATAAAAGGTCACTAACGTAAAGCAGCAAGCTGCAGTGTTCTGGAATTATCATTTCCACTGCATGTGCACATGACCAAAATTCCAAAACCTTGCAAAAGCACTCAACCCAATCATGAAATTGATGTGGCTCTACCAACTCTTAATCATTACATTTGCTTCTTTAATATCGTATTTATGAAATAAGCAATATCTGCTCTTCCAGTGAGCTTTATCTCATCTGAATTTGCATTTTCAGGAAACTAAAAACCTCTAAACTTCCTTTAAAAAAGAGGAAGGACCTCAAAAAAAGAGAAGAAAGAAAAACAAAGAGAAGCACAATTTCTTAAACTTCCTTGCACGCAAAAATAAATTACATTTAAATAAAGATAACAAGACTTTATGGTTTGTCTGCAGGACATTCCATGTGGAAAGACACTTGCTTTGTACCACATTCTGTCCAATAGCCTCCAGGATAATGGTAATAACTGACAGTTAATTAATGGCATTAATTCAATTAAGATTATGGTTTTTTTCTAATTCTCACATGAAGCTGTGAGCTCATTTCCTGGAAAACAGTAAGTAGGTTGTGTAACAGATGACTACTTAAAGGGTTTAAAAACAATGTATTAAAATAGTTTATTAACACCAAGACAAGACAGGCAAAAATAATCAGCTTTTAGAGAAACAAAAGCATAAATCACGATAATTCTTGCTTATTTTGCAAAAGTTCTCACCCTAACTGAGGCTGCATACAATCTGGTGGTCTTTCACAGAAGAATTACCTTAAACTCCCAATGAGTTCTGTGACCCTAATGTTTAATATCCTGCATCAAACTCCTAAATGTTTCTATTATTAAACCTTCCCTTTAGACAGATGGATATTATCCAAACACACTCTCTTACTTTCTCAAACAACCCAGCAGCACAGATTTTTGTCACCAATCTTGGCAGTTCTGCACAGCTGCTTTAGGTCCAATAAAGAAGCGTTACTTAGGAAAATGATCTCTCTACTTCACCTTTTCTTGTTCATATTATACTGATGGCAAGAAGTCTCAGATCTTCCAAGTGTGAAAATGTTAATTAACATAGGTGAAAAGTGAGCATCTTGGGGGTGAATTACTTCTTTTTCTTTTTTTTCTTTTCATCTGCTGCCATTTTTAACTTGACTTCTTCCAGAGGAATTGCTCCTAACTTCTTCTTCTTTGCATTCTTTACCTTTTCCTTGAGGGCTTCAATATCAATTTTTTTCTCAGTGGAAGCTACATAGTAAAAAATACAAAGGTAACAGACATGAATTTTACTTTTTCTCAATTGGAACAGTCTACAAGATGACTCCATAAATAAACATAGTAAACTGAACCCTGTGGAATTAGTTAGGACTCATTTATATGTTCATTACTGATTTCATGAACTCTTCTAATAATCATTTCTGTTGAAACTAGTATCATCCACAAACTTATTTCAGCAGAATTCAAAGAACAGTCATATAAAAAAAAATCCTGTACAACTGCATTTGAACACAGATGGCCCTGTCTGCACACATGCAAACTATTATCACCCACTCCTCAGACCACAGATGCACTCTTCTGAAACTTACACACACATACTCTTTTAGACAAAGGCCTGTTGGCTTGATTGTTCTCACATAAGAAGCGAAGAAAATAATTACCAAGTTCTTATACCAAGAGAAACTTTCATGGCATTGTGTCTTTCTGCAAGTAACTAAGGTGGTAAGATCCTCAACATGCCTGTCCCATCCTTTTACTCTCAACCTGGCCAACCATTACTGGTTGCTGTTGGACGGGGAAGCGTGAGCTGGGGGAATGGGATACAGATTTTCAACCTCTGCATGAAGACCTTTTAAAGAGACTTCTACAGGGAATGGCAGAATACTTAAGTTAAACATTTAGTGCTGAGCAACATGACAAACCTACTCATGTTCATCTAGGTGGCGGTATTTTCTCTTCTGGGAATGAGTCATGACTTTGGATCTAACTCTCATGTCTCACACAGTTAATTCCTACACCTAACAGCTGTCTTCTCTGGATCTCAGTCTACACACAAACTACTGTTGTCATTTACTCTTGGAAGACTGAAGGATTTCAGGTCAAAACACACAGCAGCTAGAAAAGTTCAGTATCTGAGATAACAGTACCATCAATAGCAGGATCACTGAAAATTTACTGCCATCACAAAGTATTGCATCAATACTGCAGAACACATGCTTTTCAAGAAACATGAACTTTTCATTTCAAAAGAACTTATGTAATAGTGCAATAATATGTAGGTAGAGTAGCTAATACAAAACATACATAGTATATCTAATACAATGAATGAATATGTAGCATAACCAAAGAATCCAGAAAACTGAAGACTTGTTTCTTTAGTGCGTAAAAACCAAGTCACTTGAGAACACAGTTTCTTACTCTGCATATTGTGTGGTTTTACTTTAACTTTTAGAAAAGCTCTCTACCTTATCTTATAACAATATTTACTTATGATGTAAGTTTTCAAGTAAGTATTGCTTTTGTCTTTTGGGTTTGTTTTTTGTTTTTTTTTTCTTAACAGAAAAACTATTTGAATGGAAAAGTTCTGGCAACTTCACTAAGACCAGAAGCCAAAAACTCACATACCCAGAATAACCAATTGAGATGGCCATTTCAGTATCTGCACTGGGAGAACGCTCAACAGAGAGCATCATTTTATAGGTAGAGAACTATGAGCTACATGATCTTTCTACTGTGCCTAGTAACAAAAGGCATAGATCTAACCACTAGGCTTTTTATGCATGACCTTTCTTATTTCCTACAGCTGTACCTCTGCAAAATCACTCGGCCTAGGAACCAACAGCAGAAGGTTTTAGAACAGGAAAAAAAATACATAAATGGTTACCCTTCTTTGTTTTCACAGCTGGCTTTTCCTTTGGTGGGATAAAAGCTTTATTTCTTTCTTCTTGTCTTTTCTTAACTGCATCAGCTTGCTTTGCCTAGTTACCAACAAGAGGACAAGTATTAGTAGAGCAGAGCAAAAGGGACAAAAAAAATGTTAAAAATTCCAAGTCAGCAGTACAATGCTTTCTAACTGAACAGTGGATTAGAACACTTTACCTTTATCTCTTCCACTCGCTTTCGTTTCTTCTGTCTTTCTTTCAAGAAATATTCACCACTTGCCAATTCTTTATCAACCTGCATAAGACAAAGCATTAAAAGCCACATGTATATTATCAGGAAATCAGAAAGGAAATCGATAAAAAAGGCCTCCCAAACTCTTGCTACCAAGAACATGGTATCAAGTTGTGCTATATTCCTGCATAAACAAATAAAATTTCCGCTGACCTGGCTTTCTGGCTGCGGAGGTGGGAACGGTGTGTACTCCTTCTTGGTATTTTTCTTCTTTGGCTCCTTACGTTTTTTCAAGTTCTTCCGCTTGAACTTAGGCAAAAATCTTTCCCAACTTTGTGACCTCAGCTCGGGATCCTTTGATAATTCCCTTTTGATCATCAAAGTCTTCAATAGTTTTAAAATGTCACAAAGAAGTTATTAAAAAAGTAGTATCACAGTAGTAGCAAAGAGCTCCAAACTACAAGTTTTAATAAACTTTCTTCTAGTGAATATGCTACATCTGAACCTCCCATCTCTCACATCAGTAAGAGCAGAGGGACTTAATTATGAAGAGCAGAACCAGAAAGATATATATCTCTCAAAACAGGAAAAGAATGCACTGGAGAAGATGTCTTGTTTTAAACGAGCAAGTATCAAGCAAACAATCAAAGGCAGGAAATAGTTTATACATCTTTCTTTTGATGTTTTCTCAGATACTGTTCATGATATTACGGCAATAGATCCTGGTAAAATGCAGGATATCTGGGATTTTTTTAAGGTCAGGGTTTTTGTAAAGAAGCACACTACAGAAATTCTCAAAAATAGATTAGCACACAGAAGCATGTAAATTATTAACATACAACTTTGAGAAAAAAAATGGTAATTTCTTGGAAACAAAGATGCACAGTGGACCACGCTAACCTTAATGTTATATATGGGATGTATATTCTTCATTGTGTCCAGAACAACTTTTCTAACCTGCATTTAATAAAAAACAAAACAAAAATAACAGAAAATTCAGCAAGTATTTAATATTCTAATCAATTAAAATACCACATATGTCTTGCCTCCTCTCCTTGCCCTGCCTTCCAAAGTAGGTAGGTTTAAAACATTAACACCCTTGGTTAACCGGAAAGCACAGCACTTTAGAAATATCAATACTGTCATATTTCTAGTAACACTCCAGCACACCCCACAAACATTACTTTCATATTACCATGGATTTTACAGTTCCATGAGACACTTGCTTTTGACAAGCATTCTTCTCTTATGCAGTTATTAGGAACATATTAGATGTTCCTTAATGTTAAGTATCATTGACTCTGCAGTATTTTCACTCTTATACTTCTTATCCAAAACTACAAAAATTCTTGCTAAAAAAACCCCAACAAAGCAGTATTTCACAAATACTCTTACTTCCAAGACAAAAAGACCTCAGCACCTAAACAAAATTCAGCAGCTAAGATGCTAAGACTATGGCTGTTGATGTAAGTGTAGCTTACTAACACATAACCGACAACTCAGTGAGATACTCCTGAGGTTGCCAGATTTTGCTTCTTACCTGCCCTCGAGCCAGGCGCAGAAGTACATGACACAAATGTCCCCTTACCTCTTTTAGCCCATTGAAGGGCCCAAGAGCCGAAACAGTGTTGCCTTGCACCATGATATAACAGTTTGTTAACAGTTCCAGGGCCTATACCAAAAAAAAAGAAGAAAAAAAAAAAAAAGAAAAAAAAAGAAAAAAAAAAGTGTAAACTGAAGACCTGATACAAATTTGGGTCTAAGAATTGTCGGGTTACTCAATCTATAGGAAGTACCTTCAGAGTAGATCCTTTTGGCCCAAGAAGCCGTCCTCTTCTTTTAATAAAAGTGTCTCTCTTCCTCACCAGAGAGCCTATTTTAATGATGTCACATGCAACATCATCCTGAAGGATACGAACTGCCTAAGGAGACAAGAAGCCAAAATATCACCTGAACACAAACGTATTATTCATAAAAGTCAAGAAAACACTTTATTCTTCTTGCTATGCTTTCAGATATATTTACTTTAAATATATATTTTATTTTACTTGACTTACTTAATTACCCCATTTTATAAGTATTACACAATTTTATACAAATTTCCAGGATTTAATACAGACCTGTTCAAATGGGACACTTCTTGCCAGAAGTTTTATTAAATCTCTAGCCCTGATGATGGCATATGGATCAAAAGTCTTCTTAGTGGTAGTGACAGTCATGCTTCCTTCAATTAGATCTAGTGTGGCATTCACGTACTGCAATATTTGAAAAGTAATAGTAAATCAATCTCTAAATATGATCCTCAGAATTCATCTTAGGCAGCAGGAAAGTTAACAAACACAGGACTACACACTGAATGTAGATCTGTATTCCAAAATTACTGAAATTACTTTCAGCTTAAGGATATCCACACACACAGACATGCACAAAAAGACTCAAGAGATGTGTCACAAGACTGAAAACACCATGTGCCTCATCTCCCTGAATTCAGGGGCAACAAAGTAACCAGCATCTGGACAAGTCACTGGCTGCTACAAAGAGCTTTGCTGAAAGCATCTGTAGTTAACTGCAGGTCTGGCACTGAAAACAGAACTCACTGATTTTGAAGCCAATAATAAATGACACTACCAATTCTAAACACAGGGATGGTAGAAATATACAAATACAGCATCAGAAAAGCAACTTGCACTATTTTTATAAGCTTAAGGAAGATCTTTATCTCCCAAAAGATAAAACACAGTATCACAATTACTATGTATTCATACATGTTCACTCAAGGCTTTCTGGACGAGCGGCCAGCACTCTTTCAAGTACGATTCTCTATACTTCGGGAATAAAGTTGCAAAACTGCTTTCTTCCAGCAGCCCTTTGGGATTATCCTCTCTTGTGAAGGGTGGCTCTTTCCATCCATCTGGCACAGTGAGAAGTTCAGATTCATCAACTGTTACAGGTAAAAAAATAAATAATTTGGGTTTTCCTCCTCTTTCATCAGTGATTATTACATCTCTTCCACATTTGACTGCAAATGATACAATAACTGAAAGCAGGGATACAAAGCTTTGTTTAATAATCTATTGAGTGTGCTTTGCATCTCCTTTGACCTTAAAGAAGTTACTGCTTTAAGATACTTATTGAAAAAAAAAAAAACAAAAAAACAAAAAAACATGCATGGTGGATGGGATTCTACTCAAGAACAAGCCATCGGCTGAGGTGAGCAAAAAGAGCATTGGGAAGACAGGCGCACCACCACAAGGCACCGCCGCTGCATGCTCCTCGCACCCAGCAGCCGCCTCTACCCTATGGAGCGCGGCGGGACGGGCAGCGGCAGCAGCCTGCCCCTCCCACGCTGCCTCTCCGCTCACACAGCCCCTCAGCACCCGGGTGCTTTAGGAAACCAGCGGGAACCCCAGCGCCAGGATAGGGCAGCAAGCCCGCGGCCACGAGGGGAATCCTCCGCCCGAAGGCTTCCCGGAGAGCCGGATGCCAGCCCCACACGAGTCGTCACCCCCCACCTGTCGCCGCTTTCTTTTTGGTTTTGTTTTTTTGTTTTTCTTTCTGCTTCGGCCCAGACTCAGCCGGCTCCGGAAGATCCGCCATGCCGTACGGCGCGCCGCCACCCCTCACCCGGAGCCGGAAGCGTCGTGCGCCGGAAGGTGGCGGGGAAGCTGCCCGGGAGCGCGATGCACGCCGGGAGCAGTAGTTCTGGCCGCCCGAGGTGAGTAGGGCGGTGGGCGGTCTGGTCCCGCTGCAGCGGTTGAGCAGTAGCTGCCGAGGCTTTGAGAGCGGCGTCACTGTTTGTATTCAGAACAATACACGTTCTCCTGCTGGGTTGTCCTTCTCTGGGCAAAAAGGTGAAAGCAACACCGGTGCGAAGGGGCCGGGAGGAAGAGGTGGCCGCGCTCCCTGCCAGCCGGGGGCAGTTCCGGCCCCTGCTGCGCGGGTGACTCTAAACCCACTGGGGCTCGGGTATTGCAGGGTGCGCCTGAGGTCGAAACTTCTCGCTGACTGTGAGCACACAGTGCTCCCACCGCTTTCCGTCAGGGTTACTTTACCTCAGGCTGCGTCTGCACCGGAGTAGTCGTGGCTCTTGTGAACACAACGCGGTCTGTCTCAAACCGATGGGGTCTGGTGGGTGGTTACTCTGCTGGAGACCTTGCTCGCTTCCCCGCGGTGTCTTTTGGTCCCTTTTGGCCTTTACTCCGATTACAGGCACAGGCTCTAAGAAATTTTATGCCATGGTAGAGGTCGAGAACCGTACACCAAGTGTCCTCTTTCCTCCTTTTCATGTGAAACATCTTTTCCAGCCATATTTTTCAGCTTTGAATTTTCTGTTGCACAACATAAAAGAAAAAAGCAGCAGCATCGAAGTGTACGCTGAGATACATTGATAAATCCTTGAAGTGCTTCAGTGCTCATAACTAAAGAAAACGTGTTCCTGATGAGGCTTAATTGTTCAGTTGGGGGAAGCTCTGCATTCTCCTCTCTCCCCCTTCATGTACCTAAGCTTTTTCTAAAGTCAAAGAAGTAAGAACATGCCTCTTTCACTCTTTTTCTTGGGAATCCTGAAAAGCCAGTGGAGTGATGAACTCTGGAAGTCACCTTTAAGAGCAAGAACACCTGTATCTCTGAGGCAGGATGGCATTGTCATGGGCCTGTTCATAAACGCACCTTAGGGTGTTTAATTACCTAGTCCTGTCATTTGAGCTACACATAAAATACTAATTAAAAATAAGTTTTGCCCCCCTCCCCCCCGACTTCTCTTTGAACGTGGCTGCTGTCTTTCCCAGCCTGCTCCATTCCCGCAAGAAGGCACCAGGACCCCTTTCGTGTGCAAGTTGACGGGTGGGTTTAACCCTTCATTTCGGTCGGTCCGCACCCTTCGAACAGGGGACTGCTGAGCGTCCCTTCGCGCATCTGCGAGGAGCTCGGCGGGGGACACCATCTCTTCCCCGACAGGGCACACAGAGTATTCAGTTCCTTCACCTTCTGCTCTGAGGACAAACCGGGAAAAACCGGGAAGCGGAACCCGCGAGGCGCCGCCGCAGAGTGATGCTGGGGGGTGCCTTCGGTCATTCGGCGTGGTCGGTGTGTCTTTCGCCGACCCCGCTGGATGGCAGTGTCCGCTGCGCTGAGGGAAGCGTCCCGCTCAGAGCCGCCGCCCGCCCCCCCCGAGCTTTCTGGTTGAGGGAGGAGCGATGGCGGCGGCTTGCGGCCGGCCTCGCTGAAGAGGCTGGGCTCCTGCTCCCGCCTCGCCTGGCCCCGGGCGCTGGGTGGCGTACGCAAAAGAACAGAAAGGTGCAGTGCCCCCGAGCTGGCACAGCCCAGGAAGTTTGCTTCTCTCAGCTCTTGGACGCAGCGGTGGTCTGGGGCTGCTTGCTGGACGGGTGTCCATCTGCGCTGCGCAGCCTGTGAGAACAGGAAGGAGAGAACAGGGTCCTGCCTGTTCTCCTGTCCTGGACGAGACACCTGGTCCATTCGAAGGCAGGGTTGGGGGGCGCTGGGGATGTTTCTCCTCCTCCTCGGGGAAGTGGCACATGAAATGCGCGGTGCGTGTCTCTCCTGGAAACCGGCCAGGCGTTGTGGAAGCCCAAGCCGAGCAGATTTAGGAAGAGTTTGAGGGAGGATAATTAGTTTTCACAGGGTATCACAGGGTGTCAGGGGTTGGAAGGGACCTTGGAGATCTTCGAGTCCAACCCCCCTGCCAGAGCAGG
>JANIJG010026055.1:0-24488 GCA_024611175.1 Megaceryle torquata
ATCTGCTCTAGTTCTGCCCTGCTCTGGCAGGGGGGTTGGACTCGCTGATCTTCAGAGGTCCCTTCCAACCCCTACCATGCTGTGATTCTGTGATGTAGGTTTATTGAGCATCACCGAACAAAGGGTTAAGACCCGTCAGGCAAGTCCTTGAACACAAGGAGCAGGGGCAAGCCCCAAACTTATCAAACTGCACCGAAAGCCCATTGAAGGCAGAGCACACCTGGAAAATCAGCCCACGAGCGACGGGGACCGAGCACCCACGGGAGGAGAGGGCCTGTGCCAGCCCTCAGCACTGGTTTCAGAAGGAGCAGCAGAGGGGGAGGTGCCCGACACGGTGCCACCAAGCAAAGCAGCCTGCGGGGACCTGTCCCCATGCTGTCCGCCCCGGGCTCGGGAGCGGGGAGGATGCTCCCGCCGGGCTCCCAGCGCTAGTGCTGCTGGGAGGGGGGAGAAGGGAGGAAGGGGGTGAAGCCCTTGGCAGCCCTCTCCCTTCTGCCTGGCACTGTCATGTCCCCGTAGTCATTTCCCCCCCCGGTTATATTTACAATGACTAAGCAGCATCAAGAAGCAGAAACTCACATACTTTAAGCTGCAACAGGCAGCTATTTGCTTCAGTGTATGAAATAGGAACATCTGTTAGAAGCTAAAGACAACCAAAGACATTTAAGCTCATGTATAAAATGCTGCAGAGAGGACAAATGGGCTTTTTACACTGTATTGTTTGATGCTGTTACTAAATTGTAGATTACTAAGTGTGAAAACGGAGCTGAACACTCGTGCCAATGTTTCTCAGCTTATGGAAATGTGCTTTTTGAGACATTTGTTTAAATAAGCGATGCGAGGAGAAATTGAGTCTGGGATCAATTTGTCAATTCCTTACAGCCGAGTCAGGTATTGTAGACTCACAGAATCTTAGAATGTTTTGGTTGAAAGAGACCTTTAAAATCATCAAGTCCAGTCACTAACCCATCACTGCCAGGTCACCACTAAACCGTGTCCCTCAGCACCACATCTCCACAGCTTTTAAATACCCCCAGAGATGGGGACTCTACCACTGCTACGGGCAGCCTGGGCCAGGGTTTGACAACCCTTTCAGTGAAAAGCTGTTCCTAATGTCCAACCAAAACCACCCCTGGCGCAACATGAGGCCATTTCCTCTTGCTTGTTACTTGGGAGAACAGGCCAAGCCCACCTTGCTACAACCTTGTCTCAGGTAGTTGAAGAGAGTGAGATGGTCTCCCTTGCACCTCCTGTTCTCCAGGCTAAACAAGCCCAGGTCCCTCAGCCACCCCTCACCAGTTTCATTGCCCTTCTTTGAATATGCTTCAGCAGCTAAATACCTTTCTTATGGTGAGGGGCCAAAACTCAACCCAGTATTCAAGGTGTGGCTTCACCAGTGCTGAGTACAGAAGTATAATCACTTCCCTACTCCCACTGGTCACACTATTTTGAATCAAACTGGAAAACTCATGCTTCAGTTAGAAGAGCACTAAAGCAGTTGACAGAAAACAACAACTTTTATTACCATTATTAACTGTCCGTAGCGCCACTAAATTCAATAAGACTGCTCACAGAGTAAAAATACCCGTCTAGAAGTTTCATTTCTAAAAGACAAGGAGGAGGGGAAGGAAAAGAAAATCAGTACAACACAGAAAATTGAAAGAGCAACCCAAGCTGAACAAAGCCCACAGGAGGAGAAAGTGTTGGCTAGGAGGCATGGTTTAACCCCAACCAGAAACTCAGCCCCGCACGTCAGAAGAGTAGAAGTAAGAAAATCTATGGTTTGAGATAAAGGCCGTTCAACGGGTAAAGCAAAAGCCATGCATGCAAGTGAAGCAGCAAGGAATTCCTTCACCACTTCCCACCAGCAGGCAGCTATTCAGCCATCTCCAGGACAGCCAGGCTCCATCACATGCAACAGTGACTTGGGAAGGTAAATGGCATCATTCTGAGTGTCACCCACTTCCTCCTTCTTGCTCCAGCTTTTATTGCTGAGCATGATGTTATATAATATGGAATATCCCTCTGGTGAGCTGGGGTCAGCTGTCCCAGCTGTGCCCTCTCCCAGCTTCTTGTACACCCTCCATCTACTTGGTTCTGGGGTGGTGTGAGGAGCAGAAAAGACCTTGACATTGCTCAGCAATAACAAAAACATCTCTGTGTTACCAACACTGTTTCCAGCATGAATCCAAAACACAGCCCATACCAGCTACTGTGAAGAAAATTAACTCTACCCCAGCTGAAACCAGCACACTGGGTATCGAGCAAGTGGCACCAAGAAGAAACATCGAGTGTAAATTAAGACTCTGTCAGGGGAACAAAGAGAATCATCAAAGGCTTAGACATTACACTGAAGTATATCCTGTGTCTGATTTGTCTTCACCTTTTTTTCTGATTTCACCTCTTTTACTGTTAGTATAACTGCCTATTATTACAAATTATCAGCATATTCATAAAGTAAATGGCACTGAGGCAGTTCCTTTTTATTTGAATAAATTAGAATCTCATACCAGCTAATTTTCCAAAGTACTTTTCAATTGTGGTAAAAGAAGATTACTAATTGCTTTAGGTTGCTAATTGCTCTACATACTGAAGGGTTTTTCAGTAAATGCAAAGATCCTTTGAAACCTCAAGAATAGAAAATATTTTCGTGCCCAAAGGTTTTATTTTCATTGTTTCAACAGCATGCTTTGGGTGAAGACACCAGTGTGTCTTTACTGCCTGTGACTTCTTAACTTGCTCTCTCATGCAAAGTGGCAGAAACTGCTGTTTGCTACCAGTAGGAAGAGTTGACCAGTCAGGCTTTTTACACAGCTGGCTGTTAAAGATGGAACCATCTGGGGTTTATCCACACAGGCTAGTAAAGGACAAGGCATTAAATGTGCATAGACGTGCTTATTTCATAGGACATAAGCAAATCACTTGGGAAACCACGAGACACGCATCCAGCCTGTAGTGTTCCTGACAACGTGTAACCTTTTGGCTCGTTTGCATCCTACAGACAGAAACTCTCCTAAGAAATATCTACCTTAGAGGGGCTGAGCCCAGCAACCAGCTTCTTATGCTTATGCAGATATGCAACTTCTAAGGAAATCTGCACAACTAAACCCAATGTTTCCCCTAATACTTACTTACAGGTAACTGAAACATAGATGCTTTTTATGGGTGTGCCATCCAATGGCTCTAAGCAATTTTGCACAACAAACAGACACATCCCCTGAGAGTGTCCTGTGATCAACTGGCAAAGGCACTGTCTTGTATTGCAGGTTTTCCTCCAGCCAGAAAAGCTCAAGATCCCCAAACAATCCACTCTTGATCACAGTTTTTGTAGTGACTATCTGTTTTGATGGCACTTTATTACTGCTGAAGTTGGATGCACGTATAGACATAGAGGGAGAGGGAGACTGGGAGGGAGCTCCAGCAGATATGGCTGGCAAATGGGTTGGTAGGGTTACAGAAACAAACCATTTTTAAGCTTTAAGCTTTTTTTCTGGGTGCCAGTCCATTCTAGATAAACAAATAGTCAGAGAAAGACAGAATGCTCTCTAGTCTCATAGCCAAAACTCTTTCTAGACATTTAGAAAGCCGAAGCTCATCTCCTTGCTCCAAATCAGAGGTAGTAACTGATCTCCCACATGCTGGCCCAGCGAGCCTGTCCTTACTGGGTTCCACCAGTAATTTGTTTGGTTTCAACAAAAAGACTCGCATTTAAATTGCCAACAGCAATTTAATTTGCAAATTCTAGTAATAAAACTTAAATATTCCAACATAAATGATAAAATAATCTTGCTATATTTTTAGCTGTGAAGCTGAGTGTTTTTCTTCAGTTATTCAAGATTTGACTGTAAATTTTGAATGACATTTACCTTGAATTTTACCAAGTGTTTATGGAATGCTGTATAGTTTAAACCCACATGATGCTTATTCCATCTCCCCAAGCAATGAAGAGTTGAGAAAGTCTCAAAAACTATTCAGATTAAATTTATTGTGTTAGCAGCCCTTAATAAATTCAGACACAATCTATCTCTAGCAAGAGAGATTTATTATTTATGGTGTTAAAATAAATATGGAAGAGACTAAACGTCAGAAAGAAAAACTTCCTCCCGATAAATGATGTCCTACTGTTTTGGAATAGTCAGGCAAGTGTAGTGGGATTGAAATAATCATTGCAACTTTGTAAGGTCAGTGTCCTTCTCAGGCTGCTCAGCAGTGACCAACAAGGTATTGTTTCAGAAATTGCAATGTACACATGTCAGCTCAGAAGGGACTTTCAGAGATTGTCTTAAACAACTGCAGGGGTGAATCCCATCTCCAAGGGAATGAGGGCCTGGATTCTATAGACAGGTCTACTAAATGCAAAGGATCATGATGAGGTATTCTTCATGCTTGTCAGAACAATACCAGATACCTCCTGTCATTAACTTTCCCTTCATTATTAGAATAGTGAAAATACAGAACCAGCTTTTAGGAACCAAACAGAATGAAAGAAGAGAGAAGAGCTTTTCCTCTGTGGGAGAGATGACACACTAATTTTTGTATATAGTCTGGACAATACAAGAATGAACCGTTTGAAAGTAGACAGAATAAAACAGGGGCCTCTGCTTTTTTACCTTTGATGCCTCTGGAAAAAAAAAAAACAACAACTTAAAACAAGCCCAAGGCTGACGTGAGAAGTTAAATTCCTGGGTTTCTTAAGTGCTTTGGGGCAGGGGGGAGCAGAGTGGATGAGTTGTTCTTACAATTAGATTTTTCTCTTCTTTAGCATATCTATGGCAAAAAAACCCCAACCAGGGACCTTCAGTCATCTCCGGTCATCCCTGCTGTTCAGCCCTGTCCCATGGGCAAGCTCAGTCCCATCACCCCTGGAAATGGCTCATGCAGGCACGCCAGGTTTTAGGTGTAGGTCCTCTTTTGTGGAGGTTGCCATGGAAGCTCCTTAGTAACTCGGCTCTGATAAGCCCTTACTGTGCAATTGCCAGCTGGCAGTGTGGCTCAGAAAGACCACAGTCCCTTGGCACAGTGATTAATCCAAAGACCTGTGGTGTGTTTCAGCTGACACTGGTGTTATGTTTGCCTTGACTTGTTAGCCCTCCATTCAAACAGCTGGTTTTCCTGGTCACCAGTTCTTCCCATAGCTCCTACTCTGTAGCTGCTAGTTTACCCCTGTGGGTTACTACATTATATTAAACAAACTATATTATACTAAGGTAAAAATCATGAAGAAATACAACAAATATTTATCAATAAACTGTTGTAACTCAACCACTTCTGCACACCTAAGGTAACAAGACAGTGATCATCAGGTAAACCATTACATTTACCTATATAGTGTGAGCTTTCTGAAGGCACCATTTCTACAGCAACTTACTTCAGCAAATTGAAGGCCAGTTTTATTCAGTATTTTGCAGACATATTGTTCATTTGCAGATTTTGTCACGTGAAAGGGTAAGTGTCAAGGGTTTGGGCTGGGCTGGCCACGAGATGAATGACAGATGCTCTTTGTTAGCCCTTCTCCCTTCCAAAAGGGGAAGAGAAAGGGATAAAGGAGACAGATTATGGACTGGAAAAGAAAACTAAAACAGCTTTAAGGAAAATAATATAAATAAAATTAAATGTATAAAAAATATATATACTAAAACCAACCTGGAACCCAATCCCCCTGATGTAATTATGCAATTATGACACCATCACCAGTGATGCTGCGGAGCAGGCACTGGGAATTCCCAGACTGAATTCAGCAGCAGATGGGAACTAGATTCAGGAACTGGATTCTGGGACACAGGGACTGGGATCAGAATGGACAAAATGGACAGTCCTCCTTGTATGTCTGGCCTGGAGCAAACCCAAGTCTCAAGGCTCTCCAAATCAGACTACAGGGAATTACTGCTGTAGGGAATTAATTACTGCTGCAGGTAATTACTACTACCATTTTATGTTCTATCTTACTGCTCATCCTTTTGTTCTACAAGCAGTGCCCAGCAAGTCAACTCCTGAGCAAAACCATTCAATACTTCTGTCCATGCTTTCCTCTGCAGTGTCTTTTTACTTCTGGAGTCCATAAGAAATACCATAAAATTACTTTCCCTTTCATTGCAAGGTAGCTGAGAAAATTAACCTCTTTTACAATCATATTTAATAAGTTTATAGAAAGTGATGCTTGGAAGTAAATCGACCAAAGAAATCAAAATTAGACTTGGAAAAAAGGATCCTCTGAAGTTCTGTGCTTCTCAGTGATTTCACTGCCCTGATATCTCCAGGTACGCAGCAGTGCAACTGGAACTATCATTGGTATCTGATGGGTCATTTTGTTACCCCGCTTGTTACCCCCATTTGTTACCTGCTTTTCTGTAGTCTGATATGGAGAACTTTCTACAACCATGAGATTCTCAGCTTGATAAACACCTGTTGCTCGTGAATGCCTTCAGCTCCACCATTGTGAAATTAACTTTGCTTTTTTTTTTTTTTTTTTGACACTAGAAAAACAAAGAATTGCTCAAACAGGAGAAAATCTATTTGAAGGTTGAAGGTCTATTTCCCCTTCTTCTATCTTTCCCTTCCAGTTTTCTCAAAACCCTGTAGCCCAAGAATGTATTTGGAGAAAAACAACAGACGCTACTTCACAGATCAGCCAGGTACTTCCAGTAGCCAACAGGACTAATAAAACTGAAGTAAGAAAAGTTGAAATAAAAATGGAGGGAAAATCCCAAGCATTTTCCAGCCAACAGAAAACCACCCATTGACTGCTTCACCACCATGACTGTACCTGTAATTTTCAGAATTTATGGGGCTTAGAAAACATAGAAAAGGAAATTTTTAGAACACGATGGACATTTTCTCCACTGAATAGTTCCTAACTGCCTATCCCGTCTTTCAAAAAAATATTTTTAGACAGTTTTTCACCTAGCTCTTAAGCTCTTATTTGGAAAACCTTTTGCACATAAATTTTCACATGAAATATTTGGTAAATTGCTTCTTTGCTGTCAATAAAAAAAAAAATCTGAATTTAGAAGGACAGTTACGTTGGCATTTGAAGGCTCCTAGTTAAATCTACATAAACTTACAACCATTCGTAAGTGTCTAAGGAAAATAATATTCCCTTCATATGAAAGCTTTTCTATCATTATTTTCAAGCTTCTTCTGACAATGAATATGGTTAAATAAAATATTTAATACTTGAAGGGCAGACCAATGATGGGTATCAAGGGGTGGGGTTTAATACTACAAAAAATGTGCAGCTAATAAACATTTATTTTGCAATGAGGCTAATGTAAACTTCATGGCTAATTTAGCATGCAAAGCCATAAACCAACATAAAAGTCTATCTAGTGTATATATGTTCTACAGGGGTGACATGCTTCCAGTCTAGAGAAAAATGCAGAACATGTTGTTACAAAAGAGAACCACTCAATCATAGACTCAGAGGCAGTAATGGAATGGCAAAAACACACTGTGGATAAATGATGCTCAAACTGACATTTAGAAAGTGCAAATTCATTAAACACTTCATGGTATAGTACATTTTTAAGTGTACTCGTTTTGTAAGGAATTAGGTGTACATCACTTTTGTGTGTTTCTACTTTCCTGATATAAATAATACAACAGGGCATTGTGCTCCAGAAAACTACTCCAAGACAAGCTAGGTCAATGATTATCATGGAGACCTTTAAGAACTCATAAATGCTTTCAAAATAAATTAAGTTGTCCTCACAAAACTAGATAAATTCCAGTCCTGTTTAAAACCTCCTTCTCCCTTATACAGGGCTCCTAATGTGCACTCTCTTCTCCATCCAACCATTCAATTTCACTGAACTCATCTCACATGTATTAAATCCTTTTGATCATTCTTTTGACAAGCTATGTCAAAATTGGTCAATGATTTTAAAAGCCACTAGAAGAGACGGACAGAAAGATACATGTGACATTTAGCTTTGTTCTTTTTACCTAAAATCAAGTAATGCCTTCAGATATCTTCTGAATTGAAGGGATTCTGTACCTAGCACTACAAGACTATGGTGCTGCCAGTCATGACATACCTTCAAAATTAGTCATTGCCCTATAGCTGGAGATTAAAAGAAGACAGTATTCTGAAACCAATGTTGTACAATCCTCCGGTTTCAAAGGAGCTGAGATGTTATAATTTAAAGAAAAGACAGCTGCATAGAAAGTTCTCCTGTTTTAAGATAAGTGTGATGCAGAAAAATGAGTCCCTGTAGTGGAATGCACTGGAGATCTGAATTGTAGCAACAGCAGAAGTAAAGAACTATCTTCTAGCAGTGACTGTCTAATTTAGTTTCTTGGTAGGTACAAAGTAATTAGAGAGACTGCAACACAAACTCTGATCCACTGCTTCTACCTGTCAGAAAAGGAAGATGAAATTAGCTGCCATGAAAGATGAAGAATGTCTGAGCAAGGAAAATGGAGAAGGAGAGTTACTGATGAAAAGAAAAAAAACATGGAAAGAATAAAGGCTTTGAAAATGAGCACAGTTACAAGAAGAAAAGTCAAAAAAAAACCCCAAACAAAACAGCTATGTGACGACAAATCCACAACACAAGCTTTTACAAGAGAGACGTGGACCTGTGAGAGCTGGTCCAGAGGAGGGCCACGAAAATTTTCAGAGAGCTGAAGTACCTCTGAAGAAAGTGAGAGAGTTGTGGTTGTTCCTCCTGAAGAAGAGAAGGCTCTGAGGAGACCTTATTGTGGCATTTCCATACTTAAAGGGGACTTATAAGTAAGATGGAGAAAGGCATTTCACCTGGGCCTGTAGCGACAGGACAAGGAGCAGCAGTTTTAAACTGATAGTAGGTTCAGACTGGATACAAAGATGACATTTTTTATGGCAAGGGTGGTGAGACACTGGAACAGGTCACCCAGAAGAGCTGTGTATGCCTCACCCTTGGAAGTGTTCAAGGTCAGATTGGATGGGGCTTTGAGGAACCTGATCTAGTGAAAGTTATCCTTGCCATCCATGGCATGGTGGTGGACTACATGATCTACAGAGGTGCCTTCCAACCCAAACTATTTTGGGAATAGCAAACTACTGTTTTTTTTCCTTTGTCCAGTACTGGGCAAGTAAAGTATAGTATAGTAAAACTATAACCAGTAACAGTATAGTTCAAGAATTGTTCTCATTATGTAAATGAGAATAGACTGAAGGTCTTTTTACAAAAACACCTTTCAAAAGCAGGCAGAAATCTCAGGACATTCTTAAAACACAGGGGAAAAGGAATGATATTCAAGAATGATGGCAGACTCACAAATTACAAATTTTTCTTTGTAAAGGGTAATGTATGCAAAAGAAAACAGAGAAAATATATCCTATAAAATATTCTGAAAAGTAAATTATAATGAGAGATCCTGTTCCTTAACATAAGCTGTAAAGTAAAGCAAATTTCTTCCAAAATGACACTTCTGATCCTTGAATCAGGCACATCTGATTCTGAGGCAACCAATTTGCTTCTTCAGTAGATGGATTGAAGAGTCTGGAAGTTCTCACAGCTCTACTAGATGTTGTCACTTGGGGCCACAGAGAACTGGAGACCCCAGAGACAACCCTTTGCGGTGACCAACACTGGTCGGAGTCCTACCCCTTTGCCCATGCATGGGGTAGGAGTACAGCTAAGGAGGCCCTTAAAGGACATTCCCATGGGCTGCTCATGAGCCTGGCAGAAGGACAGTTTAGGGAGGCACTACAGCCTGTTATAGTCCTGACATGGGTGTCCTAGTTTCAGCTGGGATAGAACTAATTTTCCTTCTTAGTAACTAGAACAGTACAAGTGTTTTGGATTCAGTAGGAGAGGAATGTTGATAATCTACTGATGGTTTTAGCTGTTGCTGGGAACTCGAGGACTTTTCAACTTCTTGTGTTTTGCTAGTGTGCAGGAGCACAAGAAGCTGGAGGAAGCATGGCCAGGGCAGCTGACCTGAACTAGCCAAAGGGATATTCCATACCACAGAAAGTCACGCTCAGTACGTAAACTGGAATGAGCTGGTCAGGGGGCAGATCATTGCTTGGGCATCAGTCAGTGGGTGGTGAACAATTGCATTGTGAATCACTTGTCTTTTCTTGGGTTTATTGTTCTCTCTTTTATTATATTCCTTTTCATTGCTATTATAATAATTATTAGTATCTTTTTATTAGTAGTAGTTTAATTACTAAGATGTTCCTATTTCGACCCACAAGTTTTACTCTTTTTTTTTTTCCCCAGCTCCCCTTCCCATCCCACTGGGAGGGAGGAGGAGTGAGCAAGCACCTGTGTGGTGTCTATTTTTCTGGCTGAGATTAAACCACAACAATGGGAATAATGCTGTCCTAAAATGGGTAGAACAAACCTTAAGGTGATTTTACTTTTAGATGCCCTCACATTTGGCATCTGCTACATCATGGCCCTAATTAACAGTTTGGAAGTTAACAGGAAAATGAAGAATAATCATCTCTACCCACAAAATACTTTTGCTGCTCTTAGTCTTAAAAGACGCATTAGAGCCGACTGGATAAATGATAGGAACATTTCTTCTGCCTAACCCAGCTATTGTTATCTCCTCTTAGCATATGCTACTTCTGTACAGCACAGAGTCACCAAGTCTCTGAGTCACCGTCTCCCCAGAATAGAGGAATTAAATAATTCCCAGATTTTAGTTCCAAATGATACATTAGTGCTGGAGCCTCTCTGATGTGACAGGAGCGCTGTAGAAGACTTGGGGCAGGTAGCAACTCAGTCATACCCATTTTCAGTACCCACAGCCAAGACACCTGCTCCACTGAAAAGTGCTTGGCGGGTCACGTTCGTAAGAGCATTTGAAGATCACCAGGTTCCTATTCCATACCCATCGTAGCATCGGTGCTTGGCGCAACCCCAAATTAAGATCCTTCATAATAAGCTTCCCCCACACAGAGTGGTAGGCTACATTTACTGCAAATCTTTTATACACCAAAAAAGACCAGGCAACCTACCTGCAGAGCTGGGGCTCCCCTTCAGCAAGCTGGGCATTTGCTTTCTGCTCAGTTAGCCCTCCAAGTTTCCTCCACTGTCAATGAGAGAGACTCACCATTCCTGGTGTGAGCACCAACGAGTCTGGGCTGACCTCATGCTGAGGATGGCTGCTAGGTCAGGAGGACACAGAGTATTTCTCTTCAGTCTAAACCAACAAACTATGAGTATCTCAAATCATGTAGTTCACTTTGCGAGTGTACTTTGGAGGGGAACCCAGCCCAAGGGTTGTCACTCTGGAGAAAAGCCCAAATTATACTCACAGCCTTAAACAGAATCACTGAGACTAACTTTTCTAAAAGTTCATTGCTAAACCCATATGTCCAGTAAAGTGTTCTCCAAAGAATGCTTGGCTTAACCACACTTCCATAGCTAGGACGTCAGTAAACCCCTTCCTAAATTTTGGGATTGCTATTAGGGCCTGATAAATAAATTAGTCTAGAGCCACTTTAAGAAGACTTTACTCCTTGCTTCCTTTAAAAAAGTTAATTGTTTTAACAACCAGATACTTCAGATGCTTTGGGCCATTTGATTAGACAAATGCTTTATGCCTACAAACTCTCCTGGTGTTATTCTCTAGCACAATATTAATCTTAAATACATAAGGAAAATCCTTGAGAACTGAAATCTTCCCCACTGAGAAATGCACATCAATTCAGTACATGTCAGACTCCAATGTTACATACAAGAAGTTCAGAACATCTTCACTGCTCTAAGGAGATTACAGTCCTACAAGGATATGAAAAGTTTATTGGAGTTTCACAGACACTTCTCTCCCCTTCCCTGGCCAGATTATATTCCATCTGAAGAGAATGAATCACAGAATTACCGAGGCTGGAATAGACCTCCAAGATCATCAAGTCCAACCTATGACCCAACACAACGAAGGTAGGTCTCCTGACCTTCTAAAGTTGACCATGTTAGTTTCCACTCTTATTAGGCTTATTTAAGTGCGTGGACCTTCTCTTTCTTGTTTCTGTTTATTACCTTGAGAATTCATCTTTAAATACAAAATTTACTTTGAAATTGCTGCAACATTATACTTCTTCATTGTGTCAGCACATACGTAACAAATAGAGTTTTAAATACAAATTATTTTTGTCCCTAGGAGACAAAAATATAAAATAGCTCTACAGTTACTTCCTTCCATTGTATTTGGAGTAGTCCTCCAGTTCACAGGGTGCTGCAAGAGTGGCATCATTGATTGTCATGGTTACTGTGTCTCAATACAGTATATATCAATTTAGAAATAAATTTCCAACCATCTCCACCTTGGAGACTCAAAACAAACTAGAAGACTTAGAGGATTTAGCCTGGAGAAGAGAAGCCTGAGAGGGGAGCTGATGAATGGTTACAAATCTCTGCAGGATGGGGGGCAAGTAGAAGGGGCCAGGCTCTTGTCAGTGCTGCCCTGGGATAGGATGAGAGGTGATGGTAGCACAACACCTTGTACACTGAGATTCACCGGCTCATCATCTCCTTCAGCAGAAGGTGTGTATCATACCAGATAATCTTCCTTCGGTGTGTCACTAACCATGGCTTTGCCTGAATAAGAGCAGTCATGCTTTCAGACATGACCACAAGGTGATTTCATCTGACCAGGGTTTATCCTAGGATGAGTCCCTGAGTTCTCTAATGTGGTGATTTCTGAGGATGATAAAACAGGTAATTATAAACAGCTAATTTGTTTCCATACAACTGCCACTATCTAGGGCAAAGGCGAGGCAGTTTTTAATATGCTTTAATAAAATATTTTCATTAACAGATGCTTTCTTCCTTGTAAGAAGGTCTGAAGTTGAAATCTTGGTCTCAGTAAAACTAGCCCAATTGTATCCAAAATTGTCAGCCATAGTCTGTCACTTCTGCCACTGTCTCAACCTATTAAGAACGAAAGGATGTGAGGAAAGCAGGCTGCAGTTTTTCAGTCAGCTGCAAAAGCTTCATAGGAATGCTCTTTGCTGAGATGATATAAAAGTTTTCCCTTTTATATAACCCAGCTATGCTTTGTAACCTTGTAAACAAGACATCTGTAGCACTAAGAAGCCTCACACTGCTCTTTAGCATCCAGCTGGTTGTACACTAGGACTTGAACTGAAAAGGTTTTGTGCCTACATTGAAAAAAGAATTGATGGATGGGTTTAGACACACAAAGGCTGGAAAATCTTGGTCACTTATACTGTGTCTGTAGTGCCAGCAATAGCATTCATTCCCCTGCTGTTAATGTTGAAGCCTTCATGGTCTGGAGCGTGACCTTGCTGTGGTCAGCAAGACCCCTGACAGCACAGCCCAGGATGATGCACTGACTTGGCCATGTGCTATTCAGGGAATAGAAGTGTGACATTTACTTCCCTATACCACAGAGACCAAGTTACCTAAACTACCAATGTTGCAAATCTTGCCAGGCATCCAAAAATTACCAAAAAAAAAAAATTAAAAATCCAAAGTGAGCACAAGAGTTTTAAGAGGTTGTTGGGGTTTTGTTTTTTTTTTCAATGCTTTTAAACTTTACCACCAATAATGGCAGGTATCATCTTCTGGTTTACACTAAAAAAACACCAGAATTCTTATCAAACACAACTTCTCTTACAAACCAGGCAAGACATGGGTCCAGCAGGGCAATATGCATTTAAGTCAGTGCCGTTACCATTACACTGATGCTTCCTATGCTAGCCAACCCATTTTCTGCCTTTTGGTTTGTTCTTCAAATCTCACTGGTGCTCACAAATCAAGTCCAGACTGAAGACTAACTTCTCCTTAAAATGTGTAAAAATTCTTTCTATAAGTTACAAATTGGAAAAACAATTTCAAATTGAACAAATTCTTGAATAAACATTTGCCACAGAACTTTACCACAGCATTTGTTCAATCTGAACACCAAAAAAAACAAAGTAGCAGCACATGAAGGACGTTATTTATCTTGTAATGTCCATGCATATTTGCAAGGAACACAAAATAAATACATTTCTTCTCAAAGATCATTAATTCTCATCCAAACTTTAAAGAATTATTTTTTTTCAATAACATTTTTCATCTTGATTCTGCTATCAGAATGTTCTTTTAAATGTTACTGGTAAACAGATATTATTTTTAGAACTTATTAATGAACTTGATAAAGTATTTTTGAACGGAGACAATCTCACACAACTTCTGAAAATACATGATACTGTCTACAGATACGTGTGTGTGTTTATATGTCAACATAAGTGTCACTGTAAATATGCAGGTGTACAACTCTAACAGTTGATTTCAACTCTAAAGCTATTGTGTGCTGTGACTATGTCCAACTTTTCAGATTACTCAGGAAATACTATTTAACTTCAGTTACCGTGGCTGAAATGTCCTTACTGAAGTGCAGCATTTTCAGTGTGGGAAGCTCCCCAGGCTGACCGTGGAAGAGGCAGAAAAGGCAGAGGCAAGGATGCTTGGTTTTGACTTTGTTTCACCCACACAACTCTCCCTCCTGTGTGTACACATTACCAGGGAGATTTTAAAGATGAAGAACAGGTTTTGTTACCTTCAGGATTTCTGCTTCACACAGGGAAAAACATTCCGCAGAGAGATGTGGTGAAAAGAGATGTGGTGTACAGCTTTGCTCATTCTGATTCACGCCACCACAACATCAGCTCTGCAGCTGCAGGATCCTGTGGGAGTTCAGGTTCCAGTTTCATCTCAGCCCCAGATTCCTTTGTCATCTTCAGCAAGTCCTGTGGGATATCACATTTGTTAATGGGAAGGCAGGAATATTCCTCAGCCTCACAATGACAGGTGAAGGTTGAATTAAACAGCATCTTACTACAGGGAAGTATTTACTTACAACTGAAAAGTTGCAAAAGAAAATCAAGTCTTAATTTGATGCTGGGTGAAAATAAGGGCTGTGTGGCTACCACTCCCTGCACTCTGAGCTTGGGGTAGGTACAAACATATAAAGTGTGGGCTCTTGTCACAGACTCTTTATTTACTGTCAGAACTACCTGTCCCTGTGGCTAGGAAAAAAGGTGAATGAACCATCTATATATTCATTGTCCACTCAGCTTCTGACTTTGGTCAGATCAGAAATCCCTCAGTTCAGAACCAGGCTGAAATTGGATTTCTTTTCTGAATTTTAATCTGTTCTTTTCCCCTACCCCCAAGCAGTTCTTGTGTGGTGTCTATATACCATGTGTCTCTGAGATGGGTTGACCTTGGCTGACTGCCATGTGCCCACCCAGCTGCTCTCTCACTCCCTGTTCTCAGCAGCACAGGGGGAGAAAATGAGATAGAAAAGCTCACGGGTCAAGGTCAGGACAAGGAGTTTGCTTACCAGAGGCTGCAGTTCCTGCAGAAAATCTGCTTCTGTGTGGGCTCCTCTCCACAGGCCACAGCTCCTGCCAGGGGCCTGCTCCTGTGTGGGCTCTCCGCAGGCTGCAGGAGATACATCCATCTGCTGCAGTGCAGAATCCTCCACAGACTGCAGCACAGATATCTGCTTTGGTGTGGTCCTCCATGGGCTGCTTCACCATGGTCTACACCACAGGCTGCAGGGGATTCTCTGCTCCACCATCTGGAGCACCTCTTCTCCTCCTCCTTCACTGGCCTCGTTGTTTGCAGGGCTTTCTCTCACTTTTTTGTCACTCCTTTCACAGCTGCTACACTTTTTATTTTACCCTTTCTTCAATACCTTTTGCAGAGGCACCACCAGCTGATGGATGCAGCTTTGGGCAGTAGTGAGTCCATGTTTGACCACCTGGAACTGGCTCTACCCAACATAAGGGCAGCAGCTCCTGATCTCTTCTCACAGAGACCATCCCTGCACCCTCCCCCAGTACCCAAATCTTGCCACATAAATAGAGCCTCATAGACTTTCAACTCCATTTGAATACTGGTTCCCACTAGGCCACTGGTATCAACAGACCAAAACTCTGGGGCACCTCAAGCTCCAGTGTATACATGAGATACTATGAGAAAAGAAACTGAGGATTCATAAAAAAGTGTGGAGTCCTTGGAAAAAAAGAAACAAAAAACGCTGAAGAATTATCTTTATGGGAAAGAGAGAAATACTTCACGAATCTTCTGGCAAAATATTTGCTCCAACATCTCCAACATTTGCTAAAGGCAGTGTTTACCATTTTCCTCCATAACACTGCATCGTTCACTTTTAGTGCCACTTGAATGACATGACATGTTTCAAAACCTACTGTGGAGGCAGTAAATCAGTCTAGTGCTCAGAACAGATAAAATTCATTATTCAAGCACCAGTCTTATTGACAGTATATCAAAAAGGTCAAATGAGCAGATTAAAAGCTTGCAGTATGAATTAAACATATCAGTTGATATTTATAACAGTGAATACATTTCACAGAGGCATAAGAGATTTGTACATTTTCTGTTAACAGATTTGGTCACATCTTTTGCTTGAGGAAGTACAAAATAGGTTTGGAGAGAGGCAGATGACAAGCAACGAGATAATAAGAATGTGAAATTTTGCCTATTGCCATTTTAAAGGGAAATGTTACCTAAGAGAATTTTAACAGAAAGAAAAATGGAAATTTTTAATCCTCCTAAATGGACAAAAGCTTTCTGACTGAAGAGATAGGTTGAAATTTTGTGTATGTGACTACCACATATAAAAATAGAGATTTTTCCTTTTTTTTTTTTTTTAATCTTTAAAGCATTCTATAAAGGGCTTACAGCAGTCAGATTTACTTTGCAGGTTCTATGCAGTCATTGCAAGTCTAGGAGACATAATTTTAAACAGAACACTTAAATTAGAGTCCATAAGACTAGAAAACCCAGACATAGAAATAGAAAATTCAGACACAGACTGTAACGCAGATTTCTAATCATTGTGCTAAGGAGCCCAGTTTGATCTGCATAAGAAGAAAAAAAAAGAGAAAAGAGAGGAGGGAAAAAAAGAGAAAAGAAAGGAGGGAAAAAAAAAAAGAAAAGAGAGGGGGGGAAAAAAAAAGAGAAAAGAGAGGAGGGGGGAAAAAAAAAGAAAAGAGAGGAGGGGGGAAAAAAAAAAGAAAAGAGAGGAGGGAAAAAAAAAAAAAGAGAGGAGGGGAAAAAAAAAAAGAGAAAAGAGAAGAAAAAAACCCCAACAAAAAACCAGGGAAAAGGTGAACTGAAAAGTATATATATTCTATGTTGGGTTTTACTTCTGGTCTCTGAAAGCAGAAAGCTCCCAAGCAAGCAGCTGTGACTCATTTTTCTCGCTGACCTGTTCAAATAGGAAGTCATCCCTAAACTGGAACACACCAGTGTTCATCATCAGCATTCCTTCAGGCAGGACTGGTTTGACAGATTTTTGCCAAGAAAAGCCCATGCACAGTCTTCATGGGTCACAGTCGGTTACCACCATTTTCATCATTTCCATAATTCAGATGTAGCCTAAATTTTCAAACTGGATGCCAAAACCATTGTTTCCCACTTGATCAAGAATGCTTTATAGTCTTTTCTGAATCTCTTGTGTTCCCCTCTGGTCATTTTCGGTCTCAATTTAGATTGCAAATTGCTGTGTGACTGACACCATCGCTCCAGAGGACCACAGGAAAATTCAGGTTAGAAGGATCTGCAGGGGTCCAACAACCTGCTTGAGCTAGACTGAGTCAGGAGGTCAGCCCATATTGCTCAGGGCTTCATCAGGTTAGGTCTTGAAAAGCTCCAAGGATGGGAACTACACAACTGTGCCTGTGCCACTGCCCGAGCGTTATAGTCAAGAGAAGTTCTGCCTTACATGCAGTGTGAACTTGTTTCACACCCATTGTACCTTCTTCTCCCACCATGCACTGCTTAAAGAGCCTGGCTCCCTCTTCTCAGTGACCTCCCCATAGATACTGGGGGTCTTCTTTTAAGTGCCTCCAAAGCTGTCTCTTCTCCAGGCCAAACAAAACTGCATCCCCTAGCCTCTCTACACAAGGCAAGTGCTCCAGTCCATGACCATCTCAACAGCCTTCTGCTTAACTTGCTCTAGTTGATCAATGTCTGTCTTGTTTTTCTCTTGAGTGATCTAAAAGTAAATCTCAACATGACCTAAAGAGTGCTGAGTGAAAGAGGGTCACCATTTCCCTTAACCAATGGGCTGTGCTGCTGTTGATACCAGCCAGGATGCCATCAGCCTTTTTTCTAACAAGGCACACTGGGCCACTCTCTGTCTGCCACAGCCCCCAGCAGAGCTGTTGCCCCACTAGTCCATCCCCATCCTGCATCACTGGCAGCCAATCTTCCTTCCCAAGAGCTGAAACTATTTACATTGTGCCAGGCCACATTAGTGTTCGTGGCTCTAAAACAGTAAAATAGACATTCAGACCAAAAAGAGAGAGGAGTGACCAATAGCTCATAGGAGACCAGTGTAGGAAATCAACAACCATAAAAGACAACTGAGAAAGAGAATAGAAAGAAATATTAGTCCAAACCCTATGGAATAGTTGGGCTATTTCCACTTCTGGTCTTTTAGACTTTAAATTGCCAATTTTCCATAGCAAATTAAAGGAAAAATCAAATAGCTATGATTGCATCTGCAGCTGTTTCTGAAATATAAGAGCTGAACCAACAGCAGTGCTACCAGAATAACAGTTAACACTTGGCCAGAAGGAATTCATCACAGGAAGCATCAGCTCACTAGTTAAAGAGGTCAATGATGGTTTCAGTCAATTACTGTTGAAACAGATGGATACCTCCTGATTTCACAGCAGAGCAGTAGCTTTCTACTCCTAAGTTTTGAAAGCACTATATAGCGTTGACGTGCATGCTCCTGTGACAGTGCATACACGGTTTTATACGTTCTATAAATCTGTATAAACTTTATAAACATAACTCAGGCAACCTAAGCTTCTGTATGTCAGTGGTTATCAGGTATCACCAAATATTCCAGTCCTCCAAAATAACACCTACCACAACTAGAGACCATACTGTTGTCAATGTCCAGGCCTTTCCTTTAAACAAGCATTTAGCTCCATGACCTTACCAGTTCCCCAGCTTCAGAAGAGAGTGCCTGTTCCCACTCATCCCTTAAAGGTCCCTTTCCCGGGGAGGAGAAGACTCCTACCCAAACTGAAACCTGGACACTGGGCTAAAGCAGAGAAATGAGCATCCATGTTGACACAAAGCTTCCATTCCCATTAAAATAAGCATGTTCAATTGGGGGCTTTATAAATAAGTAGCTCTGACTGTATATGCCAAATTTCATGTCAAATGGAGGTCTTGTTCCAAATTCCCAGCCCCGAGGCTTTTGTTTTCTCAGCTGCAAGATTGAACAAGTATCATGGTGTTATTAGCTTAATGACTTCCCTGGAAGACAGTAGCATAGCTCAGCACTCAGGATTACTCTTACTATGTAACTGCTACATCCAAATATCTCAAGTGACCTGCCCTGTTGCTATTACAATGATAACAAGACTCTGCAGCTCCTGATTTGTATTGTTTTATTTCAGTACCACTCAAGTTTTTCCTTTTAATGTAGAACTTGCATTTAATCTGAACTGCCCCTTTATTTGCAAATTAATCAAACAGTAGACCATCCACCCACCAGTTCTCGACACAGGATAGCCCTCTGGAATATTTCTCTGCTTTGATATTAGAAGCCTGAATAATGTAATTTCCACCATATGAAGCTCTTTTTGAAATTCAGCATACACTTTTTCTTTTCGTGGCAGACAGCCTACCACTCTTACTTACACCCACATAGAATGATGAAACCAATGGGTTTGGATCTTGGAGCTACTCCATAGCTTTTTGTGGTGCTTCTACAGAACCTGCACTGCAGCTCAAGACATCTCAAGGGTCAAATCAATGAGCACAGTATCTCTGTCCCCATTCCTGTTCCCTGGAAATGTAGGGTTTTTTTCCCTAGGGCCACAATACCAATTAACTACTCCTCGCTGAGGCACCCCAGGTTGCTAAGACTCTGGAGGAAAGCTCTATAAAGTTTAGAAGAAAAATCTCTCTGAAGCAGGCGTTTCTCTGATTGTACCTCTGTGCTGCTATCACAAGCTTCTGAGACTCAATGAAAGCTAAGAACATGCTGTAGCCTAAATTAAAATAATCATCCAACCCAATTACAGATAATGCAATGCATAAGCAGTCAAACCACAGACGACATCTGCATTTTTACCTTCAGAGAAAAACCATCCCATTTTAATTGAAATAAAACTACCACAAAGTTTAATAACAAGTTTAGCTGAACTTGCAATAATGAAGATAGTTTGTACTTGCAAATTAGTCCTTTCTTCCTTCCTGTTTTCTAAAAATATTCTTTTGGACAGACAAACATACTGTGTTTCCAAATCTAAGTGGTGAAAATATCTCTATCCCTTGATAGCATTTTTCTGTACCTGCAGACCAGTAAAAACCTGTCTGCTTCTCCTCTGTACAAATTTGATTTGTCATTTTCTTTTGTCAAATTTAATTTGTCATTTGATTTGTCACAGGATTACAAAGGGTTAAGAACATCACCATCTATAACTAAACTGCTGCCCACTGTCACCCTGAGGGTTTCTGACATTATATTTTTCAAGGTTTGTGTTTTGTATAGACCTTTCCAATCTCCCTTCCACCCCCATTTGCATTTTTTCAATTTGAATGTGATTTTGGAGTGTTTTGTCTCCAACTCGCATCTGTCTTGGTAGCACTGAGTGATTCTTTTGATCTGAATGGCTTTTTACTCCTGGGCATGTGTTGTGAACATACTCTTGTTAGTAGGATAGTTCCAAAAGTTCTGTGTGTTTGGATCTGAGCTAAGTTTTTAGTTATATATATATATATATACACACATACACATGTGCACATATACATGTATACATATATACATGTGCATAATAATTAAATAAATAGATAAAAGAATAATTAAAAAAGCAAATGTCTGCCTTTTTCCTCCATTTCCTTTACGTTAGCAGGCTCCAAGCCCTATGATTGCCATTCTGACATCTTCCATAAGTCTGGAATGTAAAGTTCTCCTGTAACACATCTAATGCATGACTTCAGATGGAAGAGGGATTTAAAGCAACTAAATGTGTTTGGAGCCTGTTGAACTAGCTTATAAACTAAAAAAAAAAAAAAAGTGTCACGTCAGCTGTGTCACCTGAGCTCACAGCCACATAAGCCAAAGCTTAGGTCTTGTCTCAGCGTGAATTTCCTCTGTGTGGATTTCTGCTGCATCTTTCTGCCTTCTCCTCAGGAACTAGATCAAGTCAATGCTGCACTTCCCATCTTGTGACTGGACTGGTACTGGTTGACGATCACTGAAAACATGTTTTCCCCACGTTCTGCATGGAGGCTTGTAGCAGGGTCCTGTGTCCTGCACAAGGGCTCGCAGCAGGTCAGGAATGCTGCAGGACACCACATTGCCAAGCCAGGCTCCCAAACCCATAGTGAACCCATCTGCTCTGGGCCCAGCTCTGCTTCGCACAGGATCAGCCCATAGCACCTTCAAGAGCTCCAGCTCCCAACAAACACCCCCCTGAACAACCTGGTCACAGGGTATCAGGCACCTTTTGGGGCTGTGACTATTCAAATACGCTTCAGGAAGATGAAGACAGACAAAGCTGATGCCCTGGGGGACGAGTATCTCCATCCCTGTTAGTTATTAGCTCTGTCAATGTAAATGACATGTACTCATTCTGTTAGGCATAGTGTGTTACTTGGAAGTCATTATGGATAATTTATAAGGTGGTGTTTATTTGTGGTAAGTTAATTGTTTACTCCTCACCCACACATACAGCTTCAAGAAGTTACAAAGATACAAACACACACTTACATATTCAGATATATGCTTGTGTGTGGGTGTATGTCTAGTTGTTCAGGCCAAGTTTCTCAGGCCACAGGGAGAGCCAAATTTAAGCAACAGCAAAGTCCTTGGACTGATAAGGAGGTCACATCAAAATCATTCCCCCACATGCTGTGTAAAGCCAGCATTTCTGGGGAAGCTCAGAGGTGGCTGCTCCTAATAGGGGATGAGCGTCATAACCAGAGGTGCAGGAGAATGCTCAACAAAAAAAAAAAAAAAAAGAAGGCTTTTGTCTGAAGACAACTGAAAACTATGTGCTGACTTAAATAGCCCTTGAAAGGTCCTGGTGTCCCAAAACTGGAATAGAGGTGCAGAGATAAGGGAAACCTGAATTTGGGATTTATGAATAGCAGTTTCATCTGAAGCACTTCGGTGCCTAAAGCAGAAGTGCCAATCTTAGATGAACTACCTTCCAAAGGTTAAGTATATTGGTCTATAAATTCACAAGAGGCAGACACCTGCAAAAATGGCTTTTGTCTCTTTCTCAGGTTTTCCTTCCAGAGCTCCATACCCACCCACACAGAGCAGAATTAATTCAACAATCAGCCCATTGCTTCCACCTTGATTATTACTAATACAGCATTCAATTTTAGCCCTAGGTCTATCACCTCTGCAGAGCTCTTTCTGCTTGCTTCCAGCCAGAAGACTGCTGAAAGGAAGGAGATAGGTAATTAAGATAGTTTTTCTCACTTAAAAGAGCAGGCACAACCACCAAGTAAATTTACATTAGCATCACCAAGAGCTTCCTAGGTCCCTTCTAGAGCTGGTGTGAATTAGAGACACCCATTTGAAGGCAGGTGAAGCTACAGTGTAGGTAGCTCCTTTGAAGTGACAGTGATTTATTCCATCTGAGAATCTAAGCCAGAATCTGCAAAAATCAATGGTACTGTAAAAATGTTATCTTGTATACTACCCGATCAATAAATAAAATGTATTCGCCGCAGGACAAACACATTTCCAAGTGCTTCTTGATAGAAATATCTAGTCTGCATGAAGCAAAGCATCCATTTCTGAGGATCAGGTGATCCCACAGAGGTTACTGCAGTCTTCTCCCCATGCAATGAGCTTCTTGTTCAGCCTCCCCTCAGCATGGGAGCAGATGTCCTGCCATCCTATGCCCAGCTCCAAGGCATTCTGCACTGTGGTGGTTTTATCTCAAGTGGTTATCACTGGGCCAACACTGAAGAAATAACACTAGAAGTGCAGGGATCACACTCATCTGGCCACGCTGTAGGACCCAGCTTTTAGACACGCTGGGCATTAGGTGCCCCTGAACAACAAAGCCTGGTGTGCAACCAGCAGATGTCAGCGAGCTTGTCCCTTTTATTGTCGGCGAAGAGCAACCCATTTCAAACTGCGGCAAAGCACAAACTGCCACCCCAATTTCCCTTCATAAATATACTTCACACATGCTCATTTTTCACACTCCTGCTTATGAAGACACAGGCTGAGGGGAGGTGAGTGGGTGTTAGAGCAGAGGATCGGCCGGTCCCTTCCAAGCTGACTAATTCTGTGACTTAATGCAACAATGGCGCACGCAACCGGCCGAACGCCAACTGCTTCTGCTACCGTCTCTGCTGGCACGTAGCCACCACCTTTCTGGCCATCCACCAGCCACTGCAGCACCTGGGAAGCCCTGCTTGGGTCCACCACCCTGGTGGTGGCTGTGGAAGGTTAAGCCAGTTATGGTGGACAGCTAACTCTGACCCCAGGTAACTTACCTGACCAGGATCTGTGCCTGACGCTTCTTTTCCTTGGGCATGTTGTGAAGGGTGCCCGAAGGAACATTCCCAAACTTGACCCACTACAACTTGTGTTTTTCTGGATGATCGCTGGCCTGGCATCCAGTTGGATATTTCCTCAGTCACCATGCCATGATTTTATCTAGTCATCATCAATACCCAGCAGGCCTTGTGTCCATCTAGAGTTGATTTGGAAGAATTGCATTTCGAGTCAGCGGTTTCCATTTGCATTGTATCGGTTCCTTACAGCTCACCAGTTAGTCCTGTAGCTGCCTGGCAGCTCCGGGTTTCAGGGGAAGGCTGTATAGACTCCTCCACATACGTCAGCTCCTCAAACAGCAATCATCTTCTGCAGGGAGCTCAGGATTTGCATTTTTCTTCCACATTTTAGCACAAATCTGCTCCTTCCCATCTTGAGGAAGAGTATACAGAGGCCACACACAATGGGAAGTGGCACTGAGAGGGATGTTACTAGCTGCAAATTAATTTGGCCTGGCCAGCTCTACATGCACCTCTCTGCTCTCAGTTAATAACAAAAACCAGTAAGATACTCCATTATTGGACACAACAGGAAAAAAAATGTGAAAAGAACAAGTAACCACAAATCAGTTACGACACCTTCCAAAGCAGTGCCCAGGGTCTAGCCAGTCTATTGTCCTATCGCAGGGAGAACTGGAAACTGCTGGGAAAGAAATTAAAAGCAATGAAGGATTTGTGTAACAGGACTTCATAAACAGGGACAAGCATTTTCTCAGAACAGCCTTTTCTTCCTGATGGGCTCGGATACAGCGAATCAATACTTGAACCCAGGAGCGCTTTATGGTTTCCAGAGGAAGCTTTCTGGAGGAAGGGATCCATTGGCCATGCATAAACCCGAGACTTTGGGGGACAAATAGAGAGCTATAGCTCTGTTTAATGGTCTCACAGTATCATCCTGCCAGGAGAAGCCTTTTGTTTACCTCTTTGCGACACTTGTTTCCCTTCTGGATTTAATAA
>JANIJG010026056.1:0-24410 GCA_024611175.1 Megaceryle torquata
CCACTCGGCCTCCCCACATGTGCCCTGTGAGTGTAAAACATGCACATCCACGGGCAGAGGTGCTGAGTGCAGGCTGATGGGGCCAGGGGGGTCCCAGGGTCTCCCCACCTGCCGGTACTTGCTGTACTCCTCGCCCAGGGCATCGAAGAGCTGGCCCAGCTCCTGGGTGTACTTCCAGGATGGGTGTTTCTCTGGAAGCACCTCACGGATGCGCAGCACAGCCTGGGAGCTGACGTGGAACCAGAGGTACCGCAGGGCCACCTCCGACACTGTCCTGTTGCGCTGTGGGTGAGAGGGTGGCCTGGGTGAGACACACCACCCAGGAGTGTCCCCATCACGGGGTCATGCCCCGCTGCTGCCATCTTACCAGGCGGGTGATGTTAGACGGCCTCAGCACCTCTTCGTACTGGACCTGGACCGTGTAGTCGATGGGGAAGTAGTGTTTCTGGAAAGGCGGAGGGAGGAGCCTTCTGGAAAGAGGTTCTGGAAAGAGGCTGGTGGCAAAGTGGCAGGGACAGCCCTGCCAGCCTCAGCGTGACACCGCAGAGGGACCCACCAGAAAAGCCCTTTGATTTGACCGACCCAACAGCAGAAGCAGCTCTGGACAATATTTGGCACAAGCTGAACCCTCCAGCACCCCAGTCTTTGTCGAGGCAGCAGGTGCTGCCCACCCCCGTTGCTCCACCCAGAAACCAGGGCCCTGCAACACCATGTGTGTGTCCCCCCCCTCCAAACTGGGGTTACCATGTACTGCAGGCGCATCTCATACTGCAGCTTGTCCTGGAGCAGGCGGGTGAGCTCGCACTCGCCTGGCGCGGCGGCCTCCAGCCCCAGCACGGCCACGACACCTGGGCAGCCGAAAGCCAGCAGTGTCACCCATGGGGTGACCCCCCTACCCAAGAGGCCACCTTCCCCACCCCCCCCCAGCCCTGTCCCCAGGCTGTACTCACACAGGACAGCCGCGTAGCCTGGCTGCATGTTGGCGGCCGTCGGCAGACCCCTACATGGCCAGAGCTGACCGGGGCCCTCCTGGGCAGTGGGGTGCGTGGTGGTGGGGTGAGGGACAGGCACAGGCCCTGGGCGCTGGGCTGCTCTCCAGTAGCCCCAGGCAGTTGCCCCCTGCCATGGATGGGGGGTTAGTCCCCCTTGCTGGTGGTCCCCGCTGGCTTCTCCTCTTGGGCTGGCTGCAGGGAGGCAGCAGGTCCTGGGGCCATCCCAGGGATGCGCTGCGGGAAGAGGGGTGCGGGAACTTCCCCTGCACTGCAAAAGGGGATCTGGGGGGAAAGAGCCCTGGCTGCAGCCCCAGGGCAGGCAGGTGCCTGGGTTGCAGCCCGCCCCTTGCTCCAACCCCCCAGGGAGGTCATCTGCTCTGAGCCCAGGGGGCTGCAGGGAAGGAACAGCCCCATGTGTGTCCCAAGTGGCCCCAGAGGGCTGTGGGTGGGGTGGCCTCAGAGCCGAGTGCCTGTGTCCAGAGTGTCCCCCACACCACCCTGGGGAATTTCCGCTGGGGATGAGGGGCGCAGCCCAGCCCCATTATCCCAGCAATGAGTTTGTCCAGCTTCAGCAGAAGCTCAGCCAAAGAGCACTGGGGGATGGGGCTAGAGAAGGGGTGAGACCACCCCACGCTGGGTCCCAACACAGAAGGGGACATGTCATGTCCCCATGCAGAAGGGGATGTCCCCACGCTCCTGTGGAGGGAGCTGTGCTGTACATATCCCCACGCCGTGTCCTCAGGGGAAGGAGATCACATGTCCTTATGCCGGGTCCTCCACAGTATATCCCCACGCAGAGGAGGGGGGTGCTGTGTCCCCACGCGGTGTGGCACACACAGAAGGGCCTGTGTCATATCCCAGCACAAATGGGGCCTCTTCCATGTCCCCACATCAGAGGGCCATCCTGAGTCCCCACCCCACATCCCCATGCAAAGGGGGCCATGCCCTGTCCCCATGTCACATCCCAGGGGAAGGCAGCCGAGCCATGTCCCATGCCGTTCCCCACGTGAAGAGGGAAATCCCGTGTCCCCATCCCATATCCCTGTGTGGAGGGACCCATGTGCCATGTTACATGCCATATCCTCACCCCACGCCCCCATGCCTGGACCCCCACAGCGGAGCCCAGGGGAAGACAGCCATGCCATGTCCCGTGCCGTGTCCCTACGCAAAGAGGACCCGTCCCATACTCGCCTTCCCTCCGCCACCCCACGTCCCCACGCGAAGGGACCCGCGTGCCATGTCCCCACGCGTGTCCCCCTTCCGCGGACCCACCTGGCGCAGTGAGGGGCGGCGGGCGCGGGACGCGTATCCCCGCGGGCGGCGGCGGTGGCGGGGCCGGGCCCGCGCTGCCCGGGAGGCGGGCGGGGGGCGGCGGCGCGGGGAGCGGGCGGGGCGGCTGCCGGGGGCCGGGCGGGGAGCGTGGACCGAGCGACCGCCCCGCAACGCCCGGCACGGTCCCGGGCTCGGCCCTGCCGGGCCCCGCCGCCGGGGTGCTCGGCTGCGCCGGCCGGGTGACCCCAGGCTGAGTGGACAGAGCGGTGGGTGCCCTTGCAGTGCTCAGCTAGCCCGCGTGGATGCCCCCAAAGTGCTCGGCTAACCCAGCCGGCTGCACCCAGGGTGCCCAGCTAGCCCCGAGGTGCCCAGCTAGCTTGAGGGGTTCTTAGCTAGGACTGGGTGACCCCGAGGTGGTCCAGCTGCCCTGCCCTGGCTGGGTGTCCCCAGGATGCTCAGCTTACTCATCTGGGTGACCCTACGGTGCTCAGCTGGCCCAGGTGGCTGTCCCCAGGGTGCTGAGCTAGCCTGGGCTTTATGTCCCCAGAATGCTCAGCTAGCCCAGGGGGTGTCCCCAAGGTGCTCAGCTAAGTCATCTGAGTGTCCCTGTTGTGCCTGGATGACACAGCTGGTGGCCCTAGGGTGCCTGCTAACTACACTGCTTCCCTCCCTCCTCCTCAGGGTGCTGAGCCAGCTCAGCAGCCTGCCCCCAGGGTGCTCACCCAACCCATCTGGGTGCCCACACATTCCCTGTGGTGCTCAGTTAACCACACTGCACACCCCCAGGCTCCCCAGTGGGCTCTTCTCTGACAGCACCAGCACCCCCAGGATGCTGGGCTCCCATGGCTGAGCATCTGAGATGTTCACTGACTTCAGGCACTCCCAGGTGCATCTCAGGGCACTTCCAGTGGGTGCCAGCCCAGTGCTGTGCCCAGGGCCATGCTGTACACAGGGGATACTGCCCAGAGCCCTCTCTGAGCATCTGGAGGATCCTTGGCTGTCTCCAGGCCAGCAGCACTCAGTTCCCTCTGACTGGAGCCCATGCTTCAGGCTGAGCCCCTACCAGGAGCAAGGGACATGGAGGACATCGTCCTCTCGCAGAAGAACCTCATGGGACATCTGGCTGTCTCTGTGCTGGGGACTGCTGGGCATCCAAGGGGTCATCGAGAGAAACCAGCTATCAAAGAGCGGGTCAGCGCTCCCAGGGAAACGCGTGGGAAGGAATGTGCTTCTTCATGGAGGAGAGCGCACTGGGATTCCCCTGGCATGGAGTCAGGGCCGCGGCTGCTCGCCTGCCAAGCTTCTCCCCAGCTCCTGGGCACAGCCCCCGCCTCCCTCCCAGCTGCAGGCCAGGGAAGGAAGCTGGTCCAGCTCCTCGCTTAGGTGTCCACAGGGATTTTGCCCTCATCTGGCGCAGGCATTGGAGGAAGCCATTTAATCGCCTTCCCTGCCGCCACAGTCATCAGCGTGGCAGCGGGGAGGGGGGGGGAGGGGGGGGAAGAAGAGGAGGTAAAAGTGCAGAGCTGCCGCTTGGCAGGGTGCTGAGGGCAGTTTGCTCTCCTTGGCTGGAAATCACCACTGGTGCAAGCCCAAGGCAAACAGCCCCGGGCACATGGCACCGGGAGCTTTGCTCCCACGCGTCGGCAGGAGCCCAGGACACTGCAGCTACAGGGGCCCCCCTTTGGAGCCCCAAAAGGCAAAAGGTGCCTGGGGGTCTGACAGCCTCCATAGCAGCTGCAGACTGGGGCTCAGCCTCTCCCCAGCTTTGCCTGGCACTGGAGACATTTTTTTTTCCCCACACAAGCCCAGCCAAGGAAGCAAAACCTTGCCCTTGGAACCGGTTTGGGAACACCCTGAGCACCCCACAGGGTACAATTTCACCCTTAGGATTACAGACACCCTCCATGCCAAGCTCTGATGGGGCTTTCCGGGAAGCACTCCTCCCCCCCTCCCAGCAGGCATCGCCCCAGGGGGGAGGACAGGGGGATGGGGAATGCCTGGAGGAGGGGGTGGGCACCTCCCTTTCATGACAAGCCTGAGGCATCAGCTCATGCATTTAGGGCTCCCCTGGCACAACCAGGAAGAAGCACAAAGCCCTTCACCCCCCAGCAGAGGCTGGGTGGGGCAAGCAGCAGTGGCTGGACGGGCAGAGGAGCCAAAAGGCAGGAGCCCTGGATTCAGCCCAGGCACACACGGGCCTGTAGTGACAAGTGGAAGCAGGAGAGGAAGGTGCAGAGGACAGTGCAGGAGGGTGCTGGATGGCACAGGGAGCAGCACCCTGGGTCCCTTGAGGGGGTGCCAGGCAGCAAGGGAAGGCTCCAGAGACAGATGCACAAGGTACAACATATTGAAGGAGAAACCAGCCAGCACCTGCTGGGTGCATGAGCTCCACCCTCGAGCCACAGCTGGAAGGATTAAAGAATAGAAGCTGGAGGGGGGAAGCCCTTTCCCTCCCACCCACCCTTTCTCCACATACCCCCCTCTGTGTGGGGAGAGCAGCAGGACAGAGTGCCAGGGTTTGGGCCAGCTCTGGGCAGGGGGGGAGAGGGGCTTGCAGGCCAACACCTGTAGGGTGGGCACATTTCTGTACCTTGCCTGCTCTCTCCAGGTCAGCAAGAGCAGCTGATGCAAAGGAAGAGGAGCCCCTGAGTCAGACGAGTTAAAAACCAGGCTTTTATTCTTCATGTGCTGCTCACAGTCACAGCCTGGAGACACCGCTCTTGCCAAAGTTCTTATGAAACAAATCAAGTCCCAGACTCAGGCCTTGCTCTTCCCCACCCCCAAGAGAGTCAACATTGTACAAAACTCTATTTACAGGGAAAACAGACAGAAAGGGCGAGTCCAAAAACCCCTCGCAATTCAAAAGGAAATGTTCACAAGTGTGACAGGCCCTCCTTGCAGCCAGGCTGCTCCTAGGGCTGGTGGAAGACCAGAGCTTCTCTGAGAAGAAGCCTGGTAATCCTGAGTCACACCACAGCTCCTTCTTTTACCAAAAAATAATGGGAAATTGCAAAACCCGCTGGATCCTAAAAAGGCTCGGCTGGATCAGCACAAGACACCCTTGGGCTCCTCCATCCTAAAGAGGGGCCAAGGAGATGGGGCTGAGGGGCAGCCTGTGCCTTTTCTGGGGCACTTGCCAAGGAAGGCATCTCTTGAGCGGGGAGGTCCACCAGAAGCCTTCAACATAAGTGTTGGGATGTGTTGGGAGACCTAATATCAAATACTGCATTTACTGGAGTCACATTACTCTGAAACATAAACTGAGGAGCAAACCAGTACTGAAAAAGGGAAAACAAAACAAAACAAAACAAAAAAAAAAAGAAAAAAGAAAAAAGGCCCAAAAGGGAAAGTTCCTCCTCCCCCCTGTGCCTGGAAGAGCATCTGTAGGAGCCCAGCTCTGCTGCTGCCACTCAGAAGGCATAGCGCGTGCGGATGTCCTCCAGCTTCTTGGACACCTCGGGTGGGGTCCGGTCCAGCTCTTCGGCCACATTCTTCTGTTTGTTGGGCTCCATGGAGTTGAACTGCTCGCAGAGGTCCCCATCGATCACATTCTGGAGGGGCAAGGAGGAGAGCATTGAATCGACACCACAGAGGCACTGAACCCTGCCTAAACAGGGAAAAAAATGGCAACAAACAGCCTGTTCCCAGGAGCTTCTTAATCCTGTCCTGGAAACAAGACCATGCTCAGTGACCTCATCTGCTGAATAGCAGCACTTAGCATCAAATTAATTACTGGCCAGCTTGATTAATGGAGAAACCCCAAAAGCCTGAGTGCAGCTAAAGAATCACATAAGGGACAGGAAGAGGAAACCGACTTGGGTCCAAGCACTGCTGGGAAGGCTGCAGAAGATGATAGAGGGGCATCTGCAGTCAGATGGGGGACATCTTTGAGACTGGGACCATTTTCTGACTGAGACTGTCTACATTACTCTGGTAGCAGTTACCACAATGTTACTCTGGACCCTTCTGGTGCCAGCATTTAGCAGCTGACAGCTTCAAAAAGAGCAGAAATAAGCAGGAACAGCTGTTTCTTAAGAGATCAACCTTTTCAATGGTTGTGGGAAAAAACCTCACAACTACAAACCAAAAAACACCCCACCAAACATACATCCCCCAGGGAACACCCAGTTTGTCCCAGTGATGCAAACACCTACATAAAGCTGCATCCCAACAGAAAAAGGAGATGCTCTGGGGAGTACAGCAGCACTACAGCACTGCTGCATTTGGGTCTCAAAACCAACTCTCAGAAGGCTCATTAGAAGGGTTAAGAGCCTAAAGCAGCCACTGTGCTGGAGCTGAGGTTCCAGTTCCCACCTGCACCAGTTACAGTTTTCACTGCCCCAGCCTTCCCCTCTGCACAGCAACTGGGACTTGTTTCTGCCAGGCCTTGAAGCAGTTCTGTGTCCCACCACAAGTCTCTGCCCTGTCACAACCAGCCAATCCCTACATACTCAGACCCACCTTCACCGGGAAGTAGTAGGAGCGGAAACTGAGGTGGTCTCGTCCACAGAGAGGAGGATGCTCAGACCTTAAGTGCATTTCCACATGCTGGAAGAAGTCATGATCCTGAGGAGATTAAGAATGGAGAAGAGAACAGTTTGCTACATATCAATGCCATTGGCAAGCTGAGGTGATGCCTATCAGCACCATCAGTGTTCCCAAATCATTGCCAGGTTCTGCTGAAGCGGACCTGCACACGGCAGCCAAGGTCACAGTTACCCCATTAGCACCCACAGAAAGGGGGGGTACCCAACTGGGCCACCCCAGCCAGGATCAGGCTCCCAGGAATGGGAGTATATGGCAGATATGCAGCATGGAGCTGCAGCTTGGAGACAGACCATCTTAGCACCTACTGCTGCAAAGACACAGCAAACATTTTCAGGACTTGAAGCATCAGCAAGCACCTCATCAATAGACTTTACAGGCTACACGAAACAGGCCAAAGGGTCCCCTCCTCATAAACACTAAGTCACCCAAATCTCCTCTGGAGCAGAGATTTCAGATATTGGGGTTAGTTTTGGGGCCACTCCAAGGACATTGAGGGGCTGGAGCATGGCCACAGAAGGGCAATGAAGCTGGGGAAGGGTCTAGAGAACAAGTGTGGTGAGGAGCGGCTGAGGGACCTGGGGTTGTTGAGCCTGGAGAAAAGGAGGCTCAGGGGAAACACTGTTGCTCTTGACAACTCCCTGACAGGAGGTTGGAGCCAGGTGGGGTTGGTCTCTTCTCCAAGGGAACAAACGACAGGACAAGAGGAAATGGTCTCAAGCTGTATCAGGGAAGGTTTAGGTTGGACCTGAGGAACAATTTCTTTCTTCTAAGGGTTGTCAAGGGCTGGCCCAGGCTGCCCAGGGCAGTGGTGGAGTCCCCGTGGTCCCTGGAGGGGTTTCAAAGCTGTGGAGATGTGGTGCTGAGAGAACAGGGGTTAGTGGTGCCCTGGCAGTGCTGGGTTAAATTGGTCTCTCCCAACCAAAACAATTTTAGGATTCTAGGATGGCAGTGCAACAAGAAAAAACACTTCACGGAACCAATGTAGGAGGAGAAGGAAGAAACAAGCTCCTCCTCTCCCTCTCTGCATCTGAGCCTGTCGTACAGCCACAGGCTTTCCTGCAGCCCAGATTTTCAGGCATGGTAGAGTTCTGGAGTCACCCTCAGGGGATGCAGCTCCTTAATACAGAGGCCAGGGACAAGCACCCAGAAAAGCAGCAAGTCTGCTATGTAATGACTAATGACAGGGATCGCTTACCTCGTGGGAAGTGAAGGGGACCAAGATCCCTATCCCCCCAGATAAGGTGGTGTAGACAAGAGATTCAGAGCCTCCTGGGATCAGCGTGGTCTTCTGCAAGGAAAGTACTGTCTCTCCCACGTGATAATTCATAATCACTTCAGCCTGAAAGTCAACCACAGGAGTATGTTTTTTCCTTTAGCTTGTATAAAAGCATCAAAAGGTTTTGAGGGAGAATAAATTTGGCCACCTGCTAGTTCTGAAATGCCTTCCTGAAGAGGAAGTGCCTTCCACCTGTGACCAGATGGCAAAACTCAGCATACCACTGAGTCACCCTCTCGAGCTGGACAAACGGATGCAAGTGATGAGGGAAAGCAGGGGAAGCAAATGAGCGTGCTGCTTCGATCCAACATCACCCACTTCACAAATGGAATTTGGCTCCCGGTGACAGTGAAAAACGCCCACAGTAGGTGTGTAGGAGCAGAGCTGCCAATACATCCGGCCAGTGCCGCAGAGGACTTGGCAGGAGAGCAGCCTACTCTTCGTCCACAATACACACGTGCCTCCCATGAAGCATTACCTTCTGTGATGCTCCATTCAGCAGCCCCCTGTCCCAGAGAGCCTTGTTGCCCGTGGGATCTTCATCTACCTCATCATTGGTGTTGGGAGGCAATCTCACCTGCGCCAAAAGAGGAAGAAAGAGTCAAGAAGCCACAGAGAAGCAGCAAGTTATCTCTGGAGAGTCCTCATGGTCTTTGAGCAGCCAACTTTGGTGGGGTCTATAAGAATCACTTTACACTTAAAGCAACATCATCCATTTGCCCCTCCAACAACAAGGCCTTTAGAGTTCAACAAGAGCTATGCTGTCAAGACTGATGGCCCAGCACTCAAAAGCACAAACTGCAGAACCTCCTGACCAGGGTCTGCCTGGCCTGGCACTTGCAGATCACCCTGGGAGGTGTGGTCAAAATGTTTTGAAGGTGGTTCCCACTGAGGAAAAAGTCTGATGGACATGAGGCAGGAAAACCAGAGAGGATTGATTTGTATGTGTTGGCTTAATCCTGCAGGCACAGCATTGGACACTTGCTGAACTCTGCACTCCAAAGCACCCAAGCACACTTCAGGAAGAGATCAAAGCTCTGGCAGAAAGACCATCTATTCTTTCCTCCTCCCCTGCTGAAGTCCAGCCAAGTGGGGAAGTGTCAGCACTGACGAAGCCAACTTTTGAGAAGAAGCAACAGAGAAAACTAAATTCCAGCGATGTTTAGCCAGGGAAAGTAAGAGTGATAACCCTGATGCAAGTTCTCATGGGCCCTTTCACAGTCACAAGCTTTGTTTCCAGGTTTATTCATGGAGAGTTTTGGAGATAATTTCAACCAAAATTATTGAATGCTTCAGAAATATGATTTTTGACCTGCTGATGCTTTCACTTGTTTACTTCAATTACACTAATAAACAGCAGCCGGACGATATGACGAAAGTTGGTCACCTCATATAAACAAGTGAATGCTACAGGGCGTTGTCTCCAGTTAAGCACAGCTTTTCATTCTTTTAAGACAAATCATGGATGTTTTAAAGAAAAATATGTTATGTCCGAGAAGCCCTGACTTCTCCGAGCCACACTCACCACACAGATGTTGCCAAACTTGTCCGCTCCAGCCACGGTGTCATAATCCAGGAGAGTTGCTGTCGTGACCCACCGGGGATAAGTGTCATCAGCAAAGATGATGAGCTGGTTCTCATTTCTCTTGTAGCGCACCCAGATGAAACTCTCCTGTACATCTGAAACAATCACCCTGTGCCCGATGGTTTGGATCCCGCAGATGTAGTTGGCAATGTGCTTTTGAGAGAAAGGACAAAATCTAATTACTCCTGTGAACTATGGCTCATTCCGTATTTCCCGTCATTCCCTCCAAAGCTACCTCTCACTTCTGGCAGACTACAGCCCCCAGTCACAACACCGTCAACACAGGGCCCTGCAACCCAACATCCACCCTGTATCACACTCAGGTGATGCTCAACATGGGTAACGTCCAGAGAACAAGCACTGCTGGTAAGTCTCTGAACTCAGCTGCTGGGGACAGTTCCCTAAGCAAGCACCGCTGCTTTAGCATCTCCTCACTACTGCAGGTCATGAAAGACCCAAAAAGGAAAGCTTTAATTTTTCATGTGACTCATGTTATAGGAAACAAAACCAAAACCAAAAAATCATGCAGGACACAACCCCCCCTGTTCCCCTACAAGTTCCCAGTGTGCCTGTGAACTCGGTGGAATTCTTTGCGCAATAATGATCAACCGGCACAGGTTCTGCAGTCTACACAGGAGGGAGGAGCAGGCAGCAGAGCTAGAGAACCACGCTCTGCAAATTTTCCTTAAGTACCAGAGATGCTCACCAAAAAGGACCATCTACTTCAAGGAGAAAAATCCCCCTTTCACCATTCTAGAGATCTGAGGAGGTGCTCATCTGCACCTTCCAAGTTCTGTTGCCAGCCTGTGGATCGGATCACCTCACCTAGAGGAAACATTTCCAGGAGCTGTGGTTTTGTATCCAGGTGAGACCTCTCCCATTTGCACTAGATGGCCAAAGGTCTGGCTCTGTACAGGATGGGGAAACCCCTGAATGTGTCCATCATCAGCCTGCACTGAGCTGTTTGACAAAGGAACCTGCAACACCATCTGTGTGGAAGTGGGAAGCGATGAGTGCTGGGGGTGTAGAGGGGCATCCTAGTCCAGCCAGAACTGCCAGCACTGCTCTGTGTGCATATGCCCAGTGCACCCCATCAAGGCACAGACACAGCTCTGAGGTCCAACCACACACACAGAGTTGGTCTGGAGGAGCAGCTAAACCCTCATTTCATTCCCTCTGCAAAGCACCACTTGCACCAAATCAACAGCTCTGGTCCAGAACAAAAGCCTGTACCTTATTCTCACACTTCCGAAGCAGCTTCTTCTTGCCCAGGTCATACACACGCAAGAGCTTTCCAACTCCAATTAAGACTCTACCTTGGAACGGAGCAATGGCTGCAGGAACCTCCTCTACAGGGGTCTAGAGAGGAGAGAGGAAGACTGTGAGACCCTCATTGACAAAAGTAACCTCAGACCACACTTCAGAACGGACTCAGCTCATAGGTCAGTTGAAAACTTTCTTGCTCTCGACAACTCCATGACAGTAGGCTGGAGCCAGGTCGGGTTGGTCTCTTCTCCCAAGGAAGAAGTGACAGACAAGAGGAAACAGCCTCAGGTTGCCCCAGGGGAGGTTTAGGTTGGACCTGAGGAACAATTTCTTCCCTGCAAGCGTTGTCCAGGCCTGGCCCAGGCTGCCCAGGGCAGTGGTGGAGTCCCCATGATCCCTGGTGGGGTTGCAAAGCCATGGAGATGTGGTGCTGAGGGACATGGTTTAGTGGTGCCCTGGCAGTGTTGGGTTAATGGTTGGACAGGTTGAAAGGTCTCTTTCAACCAAAACGATTCTATGATTTTATGAAGCTCATTGACCTGTGTCACAGTTTTCCAACATAAAATGCTGATCACAATCTTTTTCTGCAGGAAGGAAGTTGTCCATAGACCTTTCAACAGCAGCATATCCCACATGTGGTGCTAACAGAGCTCTGGGCAGTACACAGACAACACCCCGCAGGCAATACCTTAACTGAAACATAGGACTGCTCTGAAAACCCCAGGCTGGGCAGGCAGCGAGAAGGGTCTCATTACCTTGGGTATAAATCAAAACTAAGAACCAACAGAAAGATTTTATGTTTTGCCCAAACACATCCAGATTGTCTGTTTGGAAAACAAAGGTGTGAATCTAATTCAGTCATCTGCCACAGTTGCTCTGAAGCTGCCGCTGAAGCAGCGTTAACAGCTGAACAATTACAGTGTGCCCACAGTCCCAGTAACTCAGGGCTGAAAAATCTCCCACCGCTAATCAATCCAAAGGATCAGCCACAGCAGAGGTTGGGAAGACAGAGACTGTTCCCAGTTAACTGTGTTCCTAGCTTGGTTGCTCTGGCTAAGAGAAGTTACTTCACATCAGCAGCTCCATCTATTTCCAAGCGGGTGTTCAGCAGCACCAGAAAAGGCCCTGATCCAGGACTGAACCCACTGGTTGCATCATGACCATAGGAAGTCAGTAAGCCACAACATTCCCTTCCACGTGGTCATCTCCTCAAGTCTCAGACACATGGGAAGCACATGGGAAGGAGAATGGAATTTTGTTTTAATGGAGCTCTGCTGAAACCCTCGCTGAAGCTCCAGAGACCTGTCAAGCAAGCTGGTCACTAGGTGACTAACCATTTCTACAAAGAATCAAAAGAGCATCAGAGAAAAGATGATGGCTCACACCAGCTTGAGGTGGTCAGCCAAGGGCTGAGAGCCTTTGCAACAGCGCTCAATTGACCCAAGTAGGAATTTGCTCTGTAAAAAGGCGCTGCTCTGAGCTCATCTTCCAAGGACATAGAGCTGCTTCTCTCCCTATCAGGGCATGAAAACACTGCTCCTTGCCCATTTACCCCATTAGTGAGTAAGACTATAGCTAAGGACAAGGACTAGGACTCTTGGAAGATCTGTGTTCAACCCTCAGCTCTACAACTCATGTCCCAAGTGGTTTTGTAGGTGGCAGCTTGTTTTCTCCAAGTGTGTAACACCAGCATGAGGATCTTGCCCAGGATGCACCAAGTACTGCAATATTACTACAGCAGAAACAGCCATTCCAACACTCTGCCTGTACACAGTCGCCTCTCACCTTGTGCAGAAACTCCAGCTTTTCACCACTATTCACCAGCTTGTAGGTGTAGACAAATCCCCCAGCAACCGAGCGAGGGTTCAGAATCAGGTCCTTGGCAACTCCCACCAGCACATACCACTCGTCACCAGTATTAGAGAACCGGCACACGGCCACGCTGGGGATGACAAGACACAAGATCAGTGTGATCATGTGCTACACACGGACTGGGCTCCCAAACAGCACAACCCAAACCTTGTCAGGCAGTGCTGGAAGGTTGGGCTCCTGAACCTCTCTGACAGTTCATTTTCAGGGGTTATTTTCCCTCCCTGTGGAAACGTTTAGTGCAGATTCCTTCAGTCTTCCACAACCCCAGTGTAAAAAGATGTGCTTCAGCTGTCACATATGCCCCGAAGTCTTACTTTTGTTTTTGCAATTCCCAAAGCATTACTGTTCTGTTTTCACAGGCTGGCTGCTTCCTAGCAATGCGCAAAGCTCCACCGGAAGCTGTTTTGCCAAAGGGTGTTCCAATCTGGACGTGTATGTACACCTTTCCTCCCCCTCCAGTGCTATTTCCTGCCTGGTCCCTAGCTCAACCAGCGGGAATCCTGGACAAAACAGGACAGAACCAGCTTTTTGGACTAGCATGACCTAACTCCACTCCACCTGCTGAGGCACTTGCTATTATTTGTGGTTATTGTGTTGGGCTTCCCCTCCAGCCCTTGTAACACTTCCTTTCCATTTAATCTAAGATCAGTTTATCTGGATGAGAAGGGGAAGCGAGAGATAGCAGCACATTCTCTTGTTCCCAGTTCTCTTATCGGTCATTTACATCCCTATATTGTTCTTTAAGCACCAGGGTCCAGCAAACACATCTGAAGCACCAGCTCCAAGCATCACATGCAAACAGCTCAGGGTAGGAAAGGCAGGAAAAGGCAAGACAAAAGGTTTAAGCATGTGCCAATCACTTCTGGAACATCACACCAGTCTCCTGATAACATGCTGCATCTGGATTTCAATCCAGCCAAGCAAAGGAGTAAAACAAAAACAAGCAACCCACCACAAGGTTCCTCACAAGCAGTCGCTGCATCTGGCACCACTTCTTACCTGAAAGCCGCTTCATTCTGCTCCAGCTGGACCAGATCCAACGTGTTCCCCTGGATGGGGTTCATCACCCGGATAACAGAAGCCCACTGTCCATTTCCTGCCTTGGGAGCACCAAAGATGGACTCGGGAAGATTCTCATTCAGAAAGGCTGCAGCCATCTCTGCGGCCAATTCCCTCTCGTCTTCACCCGCAGCCTCCACCATTTCCTATGGCACATTCAAGGGCAGAAGAAAACAACAGTTGAGTGGATTTCCTTTCCAGATGTGCTGATGCTCTGCACAGAATACAGCCTCCCTGCTTCCCCTAAGCCCCGGGATTCCAGGGCAAGCAAAACATAAAAGCCATCAAATCCTGAAGCTCCCACCCACCCTGAGCATATTCCCAAGGGAGCACAGTAGTGTCAGCTCTGCCCTGCCCAAGGGGTCCTTGTCTGGGGAGCTCATTCTCCAAATCAACAACTCTGGAAACAACAGCGATAGGAAAATAACCCACTGGAATCCAAACATCCTTCAACAGTCACAGAAGACAGTGTTACAGAAGCATGGTTGTCCTCCAATAGGTGGTCCTTAAGGCATGCTAAGAAAGGAGCACTGGGAAGTGATGTATTCTGCTGATTTTGTCTTTTGAGGCACATCTTCACTCCCTTTAGCCCCTGCATTCCACAGGGCACAAAACCTTGCAGGCAACAGCAGCTGGGAATTAGTGAGCAGGGAGTATTTCCAGTTGCAAGTTCCCTCCAGGGAATGGGTCCATGTGCCTGTCCCCCAGCCCAGTTACCTCAGCCATTTGCTGCTTCCTCTGCGCCTTGGTGGCCTCGGTGTAAGCGTTGTGGTCCGTCTCGATGATGATCAGGTTGTTGCTCTCTGGGTGAATGACAAATTTTCGGGGTGTGTACTGCAATGGGAAGGCAACCTGGTTGAAAACAGCCCCCAGCTTCTCCAGGGCCAAAATCCTGGGGGACAAAGATAGGACACGTGTTGAACAAGGTCTGAAAGCAACTGTCCAAGAGAACGGAACCAGAGTTGAGCTTTAGGACTGTGAAAATGGCAAGTGCTGGAGACAAGCAGCACGTTCCTCAGGCCAGTTAGCAACGTTTGGAGAACATATCTGAATCTAAACATGACCCAGTCTTTTGACATGTAATCAAGTGCTCCTCAGAGGCACTTTAGTTAGAAAGAGTATGAAAAAAAAAAAAAAAAAAAAGAAATCAATGCCAACTCTTTCCTCCTGTGACTTGCCAGCTGAATGCCAGTTCTGCTGGCATCTGGTGACTAAAAACCACAAGTCTCTCCAGAAAGAACGAATCCTTTAAAAACAGTGAATGCTGTAATAGTTCAGTGTGGACTGATATGAAAAAAGCGCCTGTTCAGGCACATAAAGCAGAGCTCCTGAATTTGCATTCCCCTATTATCATCATTTATCTTTTTAATGTCTCAGCTAAACTTGAAAAAGGCAACAAACATGCCCCTGTCATGCTTCTGATTTCTCTAAATCACGTGGCTTATTTTCTGCAAAGCGGACAATTCAGAACAGAAACCACAAGACCCTAATACACAACAGGTTCATATTTACTAAAAGCTTCCCCCCCTCTCTAAGGCTCAGAAAACTTACAGATAACTTGAATTTCATTTGTTATTTAAAAAGGCTGGATACAGAGAAGCACACCTCATTATCCTTAAATTCCATTTGTTTTGTGAAATCCACCCAAGTGTTTCTATCAAATAATTATCCCTAATCAAATAACCTCAAAACACTTTAAGTCACTTGACTTTGCTCCTTTTGAGCTCCTTTGCTCCTCACCATTTCTGCCTGGCCCAGAAGAATCCGTGTTCCCCCGCTGGTTCTTACCTCAGTGTGTTTGTGGAGATGGCTACAATGCCCTCTGGGCACTGCTCAGAAGCAAATCCGGACGCAAACTCCAATGTCTCGTAGGACAGGGGAGTCAAGTGGAAGCGGGACTGGTAGGAATAACTGAGCCAGGAACGGCTTGACATGGCCAGCACCTGGGAAAGACAGACAACAAATCTATTTGGGCTGGGGACGGAGGGGAGGCAAAGCTTGCTCTTTGCAGTAGGAGTGGACGCACAGTGCCGGACTCTTACCCGCTATCACAATGCAATGAGACAGTTTTATCTGAAAATTGCATACAGCACGAAGAGGAACTTTAAAGTGCTGTCAAGACAACCAATACTCAAACCAAGGTGTAATATAAACTGTTATCTGGAAAAGCCAGGATCAACAAATACTTTAGTATGTCATCTTTTTTCTTAAACAATAACCTAAGGAGAACAGGTCTTTTAAAAATTACTATTTATTGCATTGTTACAATGCTGTAGCACTCCAAGTAAAATGACCAGCAGCTTATTTTCCATCAAGTTAAGGTCAACAAAGGCAGTAGATGGACTTCCAAGCTCTTCAGCTTTATATATTTGGTTAAATCAACTCAAGCGCCAACCTTAACTTCTACCCAAGTGACAAAATGACATTGGGATTACATTGAAACACACACAGGCTACTCCAAGCCCATCACTGACTGGCCATAAGCAATGTGTTTTTTCTCCCCACTGTGAGCAAAGGAACCGAGCAGAAACCCATTCGGCTGTTCTATAAAGATTCTCTGCTAGAGCTGCACAGCCTCTCAGCTGAGATCCAGCTGGCAGACTGGCAGGAACAAGCTGAAGAGATTCACCCAGCGTGAATTAAAGCAGAGCTTGGACTGCCAGATCCAGCCCCCTCTGCTAACCGGCAATATTTCTCAACTCTGAAGGTTTCATCCAAAAATGAGTCAAGCAGGGGGTGGTTGATCTCCCCAGTGCCACATCAGAAAGGCTGGAAATGGCACTTCTGATGATACACATTCTTCTCTCTATGCCAAATCCTGCAAATATTTGCCTTGAACGATGCATGGCAGCTGCCCGGCCCTTGGCCGAGCTGTTCTCAACAATCACAGGAGACGACCATCGACTGCATCAAGCAGCCAAGGGGGGCAATTTGATGGTCTCCTCCAACCAAAATGATTCCAAACATTCTGCATGGGCTTCTTTCTGTCCCCACACACAAAGGCAGGCAAGGTGAGATTTTTCAGTGTCTCTAGGCCCAAGAAGCTGCTCAGAGCTTTGCAGACATACACAGGCTGTGAGTGAGGCGAGTCCTAGTTCAAAGAAGGCAGGGAAGCACCGCACATTACTTCCTCAAAAGTAAAGGGAATACCAAGGACAAGGCTGTGACAGAGCAAGCTGCAAGCCAGGCAGCTCCATCAGGAAGTCACTCTACTTCCCACCCTCACCCAGAGTGTCCTGCAAGAATGCTTCACCACCCTGCCCACTCACAAGGAACAGCCTGGGGGACTGGATCTGCAACCCCATCCCAAGAGTTCGCCTCACTTACTGCTTCTTGGCCTTGCATTCGGACTCGGAAGAGTTTCACAGGCCGTGAGCCAAGGTATCTGGTCCTGGTATCGGAAAGATCACCAGTAACAGGGTCCAGGACAGTTCGCAGCAGCACACCATTCTGGATATCAGCAAAACAGAAAGTTTGATCAAGATTGCAGGTAAGAAATAAATAGCTACAGACATTATTCAAAACAGAGAGGCCATTTCTGAAGCATTAGGTGTCTGTTTTCCTAGCTTCTGGTAAAACTTTATTCTACAGCCACGCTGCATCTAAATCAGCTCTTGATATTAAAAAGCAGAGTTCCTGTACACTCCTGCAGGGCAGAAAGGAAATACTGTAAAAGAAACCAACCAACCTCCCAAAAAACAAACAAGAGCCGTAAAAAAACCAAAACGAGTTTGGTGCATCATGAAAAACCTGAGTTTTACATGGTACAAAGCATTTACCCCCAAAGTCACTCTGCATTCTGACATCAAACACGGGGCATGTGAAACAACCTGGACCTCTCCATTATTTTTCCCACATGTTGAGTTGTCAAAACAACATTTTTTGGTCAAAGATCAGAGAGTCAGGACTGGATGCAACAAAAAGCTGCGCAACAGTGTAGTTATTAGAGCAAAGCCTGTGGCTGTGGAGAGTTATTTCTGATACTTTGCCCTACAGGCAGTGTTTTAAAGAACTGCCCAACAACATTTCACCCAGAAAATTTTTTTAAGCACGTCCTTTTTCTAAAAGGAGTAAAGCACAATTTGTCCTATGGAAAATCTGGGACAATGAGCTATCTCGAATCTAGGAAAGTATGGGGAAGTTTGCACCTCTCCTCAGTCACAGAGTGAATTCCCCAGTCCCAGCTGTTAAGCACATTGTAACAAAAGGGAACCACCAGGCTTTGTGCCACACGACAGCGAGGCGATTACAGCAACTTGTCCATCAGGGGAGCACTTGCCAAGAAACACCCGTCGGAAGTGAGCGGGCAGCTCTCACCTGCAGTCCAATGTTCAGGTACAGAAAGCCAATGGAGCCCCGCTCGCCCAGCTCATCCTGCTTCTCCGTGCCGCCCATCTCCACGATGCAGAGTGACTCGGGCTGGGCAGGAAGGGCCTGCATGCTCAGGGGCTGCAAGCAGTCCTGCAGGAGACACACAAGAGGTGCCACACTACTCAGCAAAGCTTGGCACGGCAAGAGGGGATCTAAGCTCCATCTAAGAAGCTTAAAAACACCCTTTTACATCTCCAGAAAGAAGTATTCAGCATGGAAAAAAAGAGAAAAGTCACGATAGGCACTGGCACTGTGGATTTTGGCAAGCAGGAGTGGCTGCAGCCCCAGGGTTTGGAGTAAAATCAACTGGACCTTTCCAAACTGAGGGCTAGAACCCCTCTCCTAAAAGGGTGGGCTGAAAGAGTTGAGGTTGCTCAGCCTGGAGAAGAGAAGGATCCAGGGGAGACCTTCTTATGGCCTTCCAGTATCTAAAGGGGGCCTACAGGAAAGCTCAGGAGGGTTTTTGTACAAGGGCTTGTAGTGACAGGATGAGAGGTAACAGCTTCAAACTGGAAGAGGGGAGATTTAGACTAGAAATTAGGAGGTAGTTTTTCACTGTGAGGGTGGCGAGACACTGGCACAGGTTGCCCAGGGAAGCTGTGGATGCTCCAACACTGGATGTGTTCAAGACCAGGCTGGATGGTGCTCTGAACAACTTGGTCTAGTGGGAGGTGTCCCTGCCTTGGAACAAGGCATCTTTAAGGTCCCTTCCAACCCAAACTACCCTGTGATTCTGTGAAACTTTTCTAGCACTGTTTGCAGCTATTCAGCATAAAAAGACCTGAGCAAATTTACATTACTTCAGTCATCCCTTGAACACTCATCTGCTGCTGGCAGAGGGATGATAATGCTGTTTTGCTGCTGACCTGCTTGCAGAATGAAGCTGATTTTAGTACAGGTATTAAGAATGAGATGGGGAAAAAAAACAAAACAAACGAACAAACAAACAATTCCCAACTAAACAAAGCAAAACATACAAAACCCCCCAAACAAACAAGCCACCACAAAAAAAAGAAAAAAGAAGAAAAACACTTTCGTATCTCATCAGCTGAGCCTCCAGGCATGGCCAAGACTAAAAAATACAAGGGAATCTGTTACAGCTTAGGATCAAGGGCTGTGCTTCCTCCCAACCTTGCCAGGCAAGCAATTAATTCCTGGCCATCTACCTGAACAGAGAAAGGCAGCTCGGATGGACACAGCCCAGCCCACCTCTAGAGTGCCCTTCAGAATGTTTCAAACTAACAGGGCAGCTACTCACCGAAGGGTCAAGGGAAATAATTCTGACTGTGTTGTCCACCAGCCCAACAGCAAGGAACCGGGAGCGCTGCTCCCCAGGGGGAACGTTGGCCAGGCTCATGCAGACGACGTCAGCAGACATCTCCTTTCTCTCCGTGTACTCATTCAGCTGTCCTGACTGAGACAGAAAAAGACAAAGACACTTAGAAACTAGGGGGTAAACCAGCACCAAACTGTCTCTCTACACCTTCCCTTTACCCTCCCCCTTGTTTTTTTTTTATTGGTGTCTCCATTCCAGAAGGATGTTTCATTACAGAATCCCCGATCAAGGCTCAGTCTCCAGCATGCCCCATGCTCTGCCCTGCTCTTCCAAACTCATTCACAACATCAGCACACATACCGGGTCCATCTCAAAGTAAACCAGTTCTCCTCCAGTCAGTGCTATCACTACTTGTCTCTGATTCACGGCACATTTTACAATGGTTTTCTTCCCTGGTGTCTTCCATTCGTTTACTCTCTTATCTGCTCTGATGTGCCGGATCCCATCTGGATAAACCTGGAGGAAAAAGGTCACATCAGTTCTGTATCTACCACCCCTTCACAACTCCTGCCCACTGGTGGTTCTGATGAACAAAGAGCCAAAGGTAGGCACCATTCTTGGTGATCCATTCACTATGCACCAGGCTGAAACAGCACGAAGCTGCTTGCCAGCCAGAAGTGCTGCACCTTGGAATTCCAGCAAGGAACTACTAAGCATGTGCTGAAGGAGATCAGGACAATCTTCAGCTGATGTAAGAAGAGAAAGGCTGAAAAAGTGCCATTCTCTGCCAATCCACACCTTTAGGCATGACATATATTGAAATACCATAGAAACCATGGCTGTGCAGCAAGCAGACAGCAGCAAATTTAAGTAGACGTGTGAGAAGCAGCTTTCCATTACCTGTACCAAAGCATCATCACCAAGAAGAGAGCAGGACAAGGTAGGTGTAGTACCCAGGAATCCAGAGTCAGTCACTTCTTCTACAGTCTCTCCGATAGACAGCACCAGCGTGGCATTTACGAAGGACACAATGATATAGGCATCAAATTCATCTGGTCAAGGGAGACAGAGGAGGAAAAAAAGGTGCTGATTAAATAAATGGATGGCTTCCCACCAGAATGAGCAGTCTGACAGATGTCTAGCAGTTACTCTTCAGCAGAAGTCCTGTGATAATTACATCTGCTGGCAGTATTGTGCAAGTTCATTCTAGGACACACTGTCCAAAACCCAGCTGCTGCTAGCCTCCAAACAATGCAAGACTGAGACAGGGATCAAATGATGATCCAGTCAATTCATGATACACTGGATTCTGGCAAGCAAGACTCCTGTCTAGTTGTTTTGGTTTTTTTTTCTTTTTTCTTCAAAAGACAGGACAAGGTCTAGAAGCCTTTAAGTCACTTGCCTCACCTCACATGAGATTTAACACCCAACGAAGTCAAGTGAAACGCTCTGCTCCAATAATCTGAACACATGAAACCCAGCTTTAGGAACCACCCTGGGGATGCTGCAAACAGGAGATGTCAGGACCACGTCTCAATTGAGTGTCCACCTAATAAAAAGGCTGCAGAAAATTATTAGGGTGCATTGCAGCAGAGGAGCTCAGGGTTAGTCTGCTCCACCCTCATCCAGAAGCTCCACTAGCTTACGTTTCCATGTACAGCCTTCTGGGATGAGAAACAATTACATTTTTAAGATAGAGCAAAGTGTGACCTTTATTTCTACTGGAATAATTGACAGTATTGCAACTATTATCTCCAGTGCTGGCTTCTCCCAAAGGGGACAGCTTAGGAGAGACCAGTAGCTGAGAGATGGAATTGCTACACTAATCAAAATGGTCTGAAGCGCTCATCTGGTAACAGCAGAACTTTGTGGGGAAGAAGGGAAGTAGAACTGGATAAGGGGGATAAAGGGAATACCCCAGTTTAGTGCTGTCTGTTTGCATCGTGCGACAGGCGGTACCAGACTGGGAGAGGAGAGTCTCATGAAAAAGAGAACAACAGAGGTGACTGAAACAATGCAGCCTGTTGGGAAACAGAGCCAGAAGCCTTGGTGGAAAAATAAGATTGCCTCAGAGGAGCAACTCCACTTCTGCTGCTGTTGTCATGCAAGTGCTATTTCTTAAAAAGAAAGAATTCCCCGTTTTAACCCAGCTCAACCCAAAGTTCAGACTTAGGCACCACAGCAGAGACAATCAACAGAGGTGAGGGTCTAAGAGCTGTCACAGTTTTTACTCTTGAGCAGATTTTCTCCTTAATTTGCAAACTTGGGGGATATGGAGAAGTGGTTAATAACTCTCTAAGAAAGAAAATAGAGAGCTCTCACTGAGATAAGAACAGGATGCCAGCAAATACCACACAGCAGCTTTAAGAAGCTGAACCGGGTTAAGGGAAACAAATGCTTCAGGAGCCGACCCTTTTTCTACCCACCCTGTTTAGAGGGAGGTGCTGCCAAACATGCTGTGTCATGTTTCTAACGGAAAGTTCTTACATACAGCTGAAAATATGCAAGTGAAAAACAAAACAACTAAACAAAACAAAAAACCCCCATCACTCTTCTCTCCAACATCTGGTATACAGCCACAGCTCTGATCCAACTGAGGAGCTTTGTATAATTAAAGCAATTCCAACAGCAGGCTGTGGCATTAACTCCGTTACTACTCTATGAAGCAGTCACAGCCTATAACCTCCCAACACATTACCCAACACCACAGATAGGAGTGGGTCCACTCAGGGAAATGAGAAAACAAGAACTGATCCTACACCCAAAAACTGTTCAGGAATGACAACGATTTAAACACTTGGCTTAGCGGGAGAATTGCTCTAACTTTAACAGCAGATGGTAAGAGTTCAGCAAGACCTGCACAGCTACACACCAGTTAATTTTCTATACTAAATAGCAGCTTCCCTTACAAACCTGCATGAATTTTTCAACACCAGAAGCCTACAAGAATTCCTTAACTCTAGCAGTTCACAGGCTAAGCATTTAATTCATAAATATCCTGTAGACAGGATGTTCTAAAAATTCCCATTTCAAAGACCATCGCTGCTTTCCAAACTTCTTGAGAACTGCCGCCTGCCGGCCTGCCCCCCTCCCTGGGGGCTGTCATTCTCATGATAAACCACCACGTCCCAGCTGGAGGCTTAACCATGTGATGCAGAGCAGGACAAAGAACGCCCATTTGAAAGCAAAACAGATTCCCTTAGTCCTGCTCTAAATGAAAGTTCATTCCTACCCTCTTAAAGCATTTTTAGCTCTTGCTTCTCCCCGGCTTACAGTTATATTAGAGCGCGCCTTTAAGTCTGGGTCAGTAATAGTGACAAGTACGTTTTTGCCTCAAGTCCAGTAGCATTGTTTAATGCCTCTCTGCTGGAGCTTTTGAAATGAGGGGTTGGATTTACCAGACTTAAGTCAGTGAATAAGATGTATTCGTCTAGATTCAAACAATCCAATTTTGGTTTGGAAAATACAGCAGCTTAGTTGAAATTAAGAGGACTAAATCCCTGGAGTACACTGAGTAGTCTCAGAAAAAGTAGGATAGATTTTAGTATGAAAAGATACCTACTTAGCTCTGCACAATTTCAAGCATAATGTCAGGCTACCCAGAGTTTTGAACAGATAAGACATTATTTTGTGTGCTGACACAAGTCTTCAGAGATGGTTGTTACCATTCCAATTGCTCGTTAGCTCCTTTCAGTGAGGAGCAGACGCACATCAACCACTCTCAAGAACCACAGCTGGACTCCTCCTACACCTTCATTACAAGCTTTCTGCAGCTTCATGCACATATCATGACCAGTTATGAAAACATCTCCACTCAGTCCGTGAACTCTATGCTACTGTCCTTTTATTATTTGTCCTGGATTCAGTCTGAGTTAATCCATCAGAATTCCATTCCTCCAGGCCAGTCCACACTTGCTAAGTCTTTTTCAGGCTCCACAGCTCCTGAATTTACACCAATACACAGTCACCACGAGCTCACAGGAGTTCAGCAACCAGATAAGCAGTGACCAAGCTGAGGATTATCCTCACTGACAGGATGACAGCGCTTTTTCCTGGGCTTCTGTTTACTACAGCATGGCGCTCCACAGCTGTGACTCACTGCATGCTGCTCCTCACACAAGAGTGCCAGGTAGGGAGCACAGGCTGCTCACTCCCAGCTCACACCTGGCTCCACAGATCTTGATACTCAACTACAAGAGAGGGTTTAGTCCAAACCCCATCTGTTTCATCCTGATGGGCAGACCCATCCTATTAGCACAGGGCACACACACAGATAAGACCTATGGGTGTGTCAAGCACACGCCATCATTTTCTCCGGCACAAAGCAGCTTTGAGCCAACCCTTAGTCTACAAGGGAACTGAACACAACCCTGAAACGCATCCCTTTGATTTCTAGAGGGACACAGTCAATTACTGAGTTCCCCAAAGGATGTCGGCTAGAATCTGTGAATCTGGCTTCTGGCTTTAGAGCTGATTTCCAAGCTCACAGGACTGTTAAGGTGAGATCAGTATTATATGAAGTGAGAACAGCAGGGCTCAAGTCCAAGCCCTCACAGCTCTAGCATTGGCTTCCCAAAAGTGTAACTCACCAAAGGAAGCTCCAGAGTCATCGCAGAGAGTTAGGCAATTAGCAGTTTATTAGCTTGGAAGTAGACAAGGGAGTACCTGACTTATTTCTAATTGCTCAGTGATCACTGAACAGTTACTGCACTCTTCACAGAATCACAGACTGGTTTGGGTTGAAAGGAACCTTTCAAGGCCTTCTAGTGCAACACCCCCTGCAGGGAGCAGGAACATCTGCAACTAGAGCAGATTCCTCAGAGCCCCCACCAACCTCACCTGCAATGGTGCCAGGGATGGGGCAGCGACCACCTCTCTGGGCAACCTGGGCCA
>JANIJG010026056.1:24510-39489 GCA_024611175.1 Megaceryle torquata
GTAGTTTGAACCCATCCCCCCTTGTCCTGTCCCAACAGGCCCTGCTCCAAAGTCTGTCCCCATCTTTCTGACAGGCCTCTTGAAGTCCTGAAAGGCCACAAGGAAGTCTGGAGCCTTCTCCAGGCTGAACACCCCCAACTCTCTCAGACTGGCCTCCCAGCAGAGGGGTTCCAGCCCTCCCAGCATTGCTGTGGTCTCCTCTGGCCCTGCTCCAACAGGTCCCTGTCTCTCCTGTGCTGAGGACTCCAGAACTGGAGACAGAACTGCAAGGGGCCTCCCCAGAGCAGAATAAAATCCCCTCCCTCGACCAACTGGCCACTTGTCCTGAACCTGCCTGCACTCTGTACAATCACAGTGATTACCTAGAACAGCATTTAATAACTTTGCAGAACTGTGAATGACATTTGCTTTCTACTCCTCAGCTACTGAATTACAAAAGCAATAATCACAGAATCCCAGCAAGGCTGGGGTTGGAAGGGACCTCTGGAGATCACCTGATCCAATCCCCCCTGATCCAGCAGGGTCACCCAGGGCAGGGGACCCAGGATCCCACTGTCCAGGTGGGTTTGGAATCCCTCCAGAGAAGGAGACTCCACAACCTCTCTGGGCAGTCTGGGCTAGGCTCTGACACCCTCACAACAAAGAAGTTTCTCCTTCAACTACACAACAGCAGCTAGAATTCATTTACTGGAAAGCTTAGCATGGAAGTAGTTGTATGATTTGGGGGCTCTCTGTGGTTAACCTGTGGGATGGCACAGCAGCCCCTAGCAGTAGGTACACACCTGTGGGGATCAGCACCTCCACCACCAGCCACCTGTGGAAGAAAGAAAAAGGCTTGGTATTGGTAGTGTGCATCACCACGTACCAGCCGGGGTTAGTATTTGCTTAGGAGGCTGCAAATCTGCATGTGTCTTACAGAGGCCTTGCAGCACGCCCATGCTGTGCCATCGAGACAGCTCCACGCTGCAGTAACTAGACACCAAAAGCCAGCGCTTGGGCAGTTTCAAGATGAGATGTTTGTTAAGATTCATCTGCCTCTCTTGATTAAAACACACTAACACTGTTCCTGAATTCAGAGAGCTGTAACTTGGGGATCAGTTTCACTACTAACTTTATTCAGAAAGTCACATGGTTTAAAAGAGCTACAGATTTATGCCTTTCTGAAATTATGGAGATCTTCGTGCTGGAACCTGCAGAATGTGGAAAGAGGAAAAAAAAAAAGCAAGGCAGTGACAGTGGCGTTTCATGTAGGTTAGCAAGGATCCTCCATCTTCTGAAAGTTAAAATCATCCCCTGGAACTCCAAGAAAAAAAGGTTTTAGAACTGTAAGGCAGTGTCAGAAGCCTCCATCTCTCAGTGGGAGCAAAAGTTGCCAACTCCTTTTCCAGAAGGCAGGTTTGTCTCTAACAAACTGGAATGTTTCTTTTCAGAAAAGCACGTTTCTGTAATATGAACTGGGGAAATACTTTCTCTTCTGACCCTTTGATTTCTGGGGAACATGAAGGCACTTCAGGCTCAAAGCTCCTTCCATGCTGCTCAGTCAGTGCCTGAGTCTCAGAATAAAAGCATGGGAACTGACGGCAGGTCTCAGGTGGCAAGGGAAAAATCCCACAGCAATGTTTGAAATTCCACAGGTTTACTGGCTCACTGGAAGACAGGCTACTCTGCGAGTGCTTTGAAAGAAGATACCCTGTCACCATGGTGGGCTAAGGTCTCCACTCCAACAGGCTGGCATTTCTATACCCAGTGGACGAACCTACGGCAAGCCTGGGTGAGATTTATACAAAGCACTGCCTTGGAAATAATCACCAAGACTGTTAGTACCCAGAACAGACTCAATCCAGGTTTTTTTAGTTCTGAGGAACTCTTGTTCTTCACCCCAAGAGAAAGGCACGACAAGGCATTACATTTCCTTTCCTACTTTACTAAGGCAAACCCATTATTTCAGATCAGGAAAGAAAAACAACCCAAAACCAAACCCATGATCCAGTACATTCTGCCAATAACCAATCTTGACCTTCCTGGAATCAGCAGCCTTCTATACACCCCTGGGTTTTTGAATAGGGAGTGCATCCTTCCCAAACGGACTGTTTTCTTTGCAGATATGCAAAGAGGGAAGTAATAAAATATAGACACTGTTGTCAATTTATCTTCTCTGTTCTGTAATTTGCACCCCACTCTCTTACAAATTGCTGATTACTGTGGTTGTCAACAGGCATTTAAAGAACAGCGAATATGCTCCAAAACGCAAAATCGTGGCCAGCTGATGTTGGAGCAAGAACTTATGGGAAGCAGGAAAGGATGAGAAGCTCAGCAGCTTCAGGTTGCAAAGGTCCGGCTGACAGAGCATACTGAGCAATGGGCACAGCTGCCAGCAGGTGCTTCTTTGTCAAAAGGAACTGTGACAATTTGAGGGGACCAGAGGGTGGCTTCCAAGTACAAATGGGTGGCTGCTGATTCAAAACCCAGCTTTTGGGTGGGCACACAACCATCACGCAGCACCTCTCCTATCTCCTTGGACAGGAAAACAAACCAAAAAAGCAACAAAACAAACACACTGTAACCCATTACAACCTCCTTGGGCTTTAGGAAAACACCACATACCTTCAACATGTCTCCTCACAGTCCATACAGCGTTGGGGTTACCAGGCAGCTCCGAAACAGCCATTTCGGATACCTAAGAGTAAACAGGAACAAGGTTCTTCAGCAAACAGATGTTTAGATTTACTGCAGTTAAGTCACCAAACCACCAGCAGTTTTTAACCTTTCCCACAACAGGGCAGGAAAGCCAGTAATTCCCAGTTCTGATGCTCTCTCTCCATGCCAGATGTGCTACAGGGTAGAATACATACAGCAGTGAGACAGCAACATGAGAGCTCTAGATGATCAGCTTTAAAACAAGGTCACCCCACCCCTCCCCAGCCAAGAGATCAGCAGCTGGCAGACACCAGGAACATTACAGCTCAATACACTCAAGTATTAGAAGAGGCAAAATGCAGGTGGTTGGAGTCAACTGAACAGAAAGTGTCAGGACACACAGTACAACTTCCCCATTTCCAAAACAATTTACTCTGCAGGGTACGGCAAGAAAAGAATCCCTTCATTTCAGCACCCTTATTTCAAGGATTTCCACTCCCCACCACCACTGTCCTCACAACTCAAGCTGTTCTTATCACATGCTGGAAGTCTTACCTCAAGTCCATGCCTTAGAACCCTCAGAGATGACCTGGGTCCCCGACCACAAGCCACATACAACTGGGGTGTGTCTTCATTGGCCAGATCAGCTATCTGCATGGAGAAAGTGTGTCAAACAATACCCACAGCAAGAGAAAATGAGTAAGCTGTATACATCACCCCTACTGCTAGAATTTTTCAGACACTGAAAACAGTGAATATGCCAGTGACCATCTCCTGCCCTGAAATGTTGGTTTTAATCAAACTCACTGCAGAGAGATGATGTCATAGTCAGAGGAGCAGCACAGGTCTGCTGGCTGACCCCTGTGTCCAGATATGTAGTTATTACAACAGGGATCTTATCAATATCTAAAGGGCAAGGGTCAAGAGGATGGGGACAGACTGTTGTCAGTGGTGCCCAGCAACAGCACGAGGGGAAACAGGCACAAACTGGAACCCAGGAGGTTCCAGCTAAACAGAAGGAAAAGCTTCTTTGCTGTGAGGGTGTCAGAGCCTGGCCCAGGCTGCCCAGAGAGGTTGTGGAGTCTCCTTCTCTGGAGAGATGCCAAACCTGCCTGGACAAGGCAATCCCAGGCCCCCTGCTCTGGGTGACCCTGCTGGAGCAGGGGGGTTGGACCAGATGATCTCCAGAGGTCCCTTCCAACCCCCACCATGCTGGGATTCTGTGAATCAAAGGCTGCCAGGCCAGGTACCAGTCTTCAGCCACTGTCTTGAGACTTTAGCAGCTTGCTTTTCTATCAGCATTTAGTATAGAGTATGGAAACATAGGGTAACATTGCTTTCATGACTCAGCTTAACACACAAATATTCCACAGAAAAGCAAAGAAAAAAAAAAAGTCACGCATCTGTGATCAATTCCTCTGTAAACAAAGATTTTTTTGGTGTTGAATGGGTGCCTGCTGATGGCAACATACCTGGCAACACAGAATAGGAGACAAACTGTCCAACTCATCCACCAGCACCAGGTTCTTGAGAGGTCGTGGCTGAAAAAAGAACGTGTCTCCTTCCTCAAGAGGCATGGCAGATGAGAACTCTGGCTCCTCATCGTCGTCACCCAGGTGAGCTATCTGGTACAGGTAACTTGAGACAGAAAGCAAGAGCAACAGCATGTTCAGTGCAAAGCTCATCTAGCTTTCTTTAAGAAAGGCTCAGCCAGATATTCAGGCAGCAAGGAGGAGAAATCCTTCCCTACATTATACAGCTATTAAAATTTAGCCTTAGGCATTGACGTTTGGCAACAAAAACTTTAAAGGGAATCAGAGGCCTGCAAAAAAAACCCAACCACACAAATGAAAACAACAATAAAACCCAAACAACACAACCACTCCTCCTAAACCTTCTCATTTGTAGCTGTCACTGACAAGGCATCCCAGAGTTTTGGTGTTTTCTCGTTTATCCCTGAGCCTTTCATACATTCTTGTGTTAGAGCCAAAGCACCAACTGACAGCTGAGGCCAAGAGCAAGGCCAATGGCTAAGACTGCCATTCCACAGTCATCTGTTTTATTGAAATACTCTCACCTCATTATTTTTAACCACATTCCCTATTCCATTTCATAAGCCTAAACATCACAACCACCAAGTTTAACTTCAGAGGAACAACAAAAACAACAAAAAAGTAAAACCAGAAAGACAGGCCAATTTACTTCCTGGTTTTAATAAAGCTCCAATTAATATAGCTTCCTCAAGAGCTTGGTTTATACAACTCAAACCAGACTGACTCCAATAGACCAACTGGAGCTCCCTCAGGTGGCTGACTGCAGATGGAGTCAGGAAAGAGTATAAGTCTCCTGCGAATTCCCTACTTAAGACAGTTAAGTCATCTTCAAAGGTGTGCAAAGTCATCCTAGAGTTTCTAGAATATTCTAGAGCCTAAAACATGAATTGAGAAAGACCTCAAGTATATACCTATTAAGGAAAGGTGCAGTTACTGCTAACAAACCCTAGCTACTTCTGGCTGAGCCATAAGACACACAGGTTCAATAAAAATTATCACACTAATTAGAAGACAACTCATCTGTTTATCTGATGGATCCTGTATGAACTGCAAGTGCTCAATTCTTCCAAAACCTACTGTCATCACATGTAATCCTTTGTTCTCTGCACTACACCCTCTCAGTTGAGTTCAAACAATAAGAAAAATCCCCCATTCCATCATAGTCTAAACCAATTGTTCTGCTCAAGTCACGTGAGCAAAGCATTTATGTACCCAGTAAAACACAGGGTTTGGCCTTTATATGCTCAGTAGGTTCAAGGGTCAGTGTGAAGTTTCCCTGTTTAGGGGAAAAAAAAAAAATGCTGACATGAAATTGTTTACTCACTGGTTTCCAAATTCAGATGCCACAAAGAGAAACCCTGTCTTCAGCACACACATGGCAGCAGCGACAGGGACAGTGTCAAAGTACTTCAGTCGAATCTCTGTTACCTGAAAGCAGAGGAAGACGTGACTATGATGGCAAAGTACCAGAGCTGTCCATGTGTGACTTAATTTAAAAAAGCTGCCTAGCTGTCCTCTCCAAAGACAGGAAGGAGGAGAGTTGTCCAGACTTAACCACATCAGTAGCTTGGGGCAGCACGTTATGAATCACAGAATCCAGCAGATTACTTTGAACACACAAGTCAGGCTGACTGTTTTATTCTTTGGCTTTGGCAACATCGAGTCAGTGTGGGGGAAAAAAAGTTGCGAAAATAGCAAGCTGTCTAAAAGAAAGAAAACATTTGCTTCCCTTAACCATTCATCCCCTCAGCCATTCTCCAACCCGTGAAAAATTAACTGTCCCAAGCAAATATCTACATTTAATATGGTGAAATATCCAAGAACAATCTCAAGACACTTAAAGGTGCTACGCAATCACACCTTGTACAAAATCCGACCGGTGTAGATGGAGGAACCGATGTTCACCATTTACTCAAAAACCCCAACTGATACACTGCAGCAGAGTGAGAGCTTCATTGCAAAACTCTAGGCCAAGCTGTAGAAGCTGCTCTGGGCCTGTTATTTCAACTCATAGACCAGCTGTACCAAACTAGCCACCAAGATTTGCCAGTAGATTGATTGCAGCATGTAAATATTCACTGATGAGATGAAATACAGTACCTACTGTGATCAAGAGAAACTGAGTTCCCCAGAATTCATTTCTGGAGTACCCTCTATCAGGTTCACAGGCCACATTTGACATACACCTTCTGAAGAAAGGACCACCTACAGAACATCTAAAATATGCCCAAGTGACTCTGCAGCTCATTCTCGCAGGGTTTTGCAAACCTTGTGCTGTGTCTCTACAGGCAGCAGTTACAGCTGTGGGTCTACTGCATTACAAATGACATAAACCACGTCATTACACAGCTAAAAACATAATAAAAAAATATTTATCACTTTAGAGAATCAAAAGAACTAAAGAACTCTTCTCATTGAATGCTTCTGTTGTTCTACACGTGATGCTTACCATGTCTTCATCGGTCTCCAAAGTAATCTTGAAGATGTCTCCCTGCTCTGTCTGGGCCAGGAAGAAGAACATGGACTTGGTCTTATGTGTAGCAGAGCAGACAAAAATCATACCTCGCTCTGGGTCATCCAAGTCATTCTGTCAAGAAAGCAAGTGGAGGTCACTGGTGTAATGACCTGGCAAGTGCAGATGTGATTTCAGACACATTTCCATTTTACAAGCATCTTAAGAGCTGACAGCACAAGAGGAGGCTTTGAACACAAAGCACATCCCCTCTGCTACACCTATAGATACCCTTGGTACATCTCTGCCCCAGAAGGAAACACGTTTCTAAGACACTGTGCCTACGCACCCCTCCCTCCCTCCTATCTCTTAACTCTCCTCCCCAGACACCCTTCTCCCATTTCAAAGCCTAACATCAAGGTGAGGGCTGCAATCCATCCACATGCTGCTGTTTTGAGTGACCTGGCAGGTGTTCAAAGCACTGTCAAGAGCACACAATGATCTGCAGTCCCACAGGAGGAAGATGCAGCCACAGAGACAACGGAGCAGCTGTCGAATTCACCTGCATATGCGATGGCAACTGTGACTCACCATCTCAAGCAATCCCACCTTACACCGACAGTGCTGCCGCCATGGCACCTGATCAGAGTCTTTGGAGTATCTCCAGCATAAATCTCAGAGAAGAGACATGAACCAAGCTCATCACTTCAGGCTATGCCCACCTCCACCTTCCCTCACAGGTAACATAGGATCAGTAAGGTAGAAGATAGACCAACACACTTAACTCTTTTTCTTTCTTCAAAATCTCCCTTACACTTTTAACCTCGAAAGGCAAATACCAAACATTTATTTAGCACTGACAAAGATAACCTTGAAAAAAGAAAAAGGTAGTAATCACAAAATTCTCACCCGCCTCCTGGGAATTGGGCATCTGATGTCAGGCTGGTCACCAAAGTTTTTGTAAGTAATATAGTTTTCAGAACAGATCAGCACTCCGCTAGGTCCATCAGAACCACCAGGAACTGAAACACAAAAATAGTAGTATGATAAAAAAAAAAAAGCCCTTACCACAGATCTGAATTACTGCCTGCAGAATGTTTCTCTTGGGTTTCTATAAAGAAACAGAAATTCCAGTGCTATTATCCTACATAGTCATACTCTTACCGAAGGGAAAGACTAAAGAGCCAGCACACCTGCCTGTGTCAACATGAGAACTGGGGGACCAGGAAGGAATGAAAAGAAGGATGCAGCCGCATACAAACTGCTCATGATTGATCCTTCCTGGCTTATTCTCGTCCAGAAAACCACAATGTGCCCCCAGTACCATATCAGCAACTTACCAGTTAAACATGACCTTGGATTACTGGCATGTTTACTAGCTGTCAAAAAAATCCATCCCATAGTTTTCTGACAGATCTTTCATTTTTAGAGTATGTTTTTTAAAATGCTTCTACTGATATGCCAGTTTAACAAGAGATAATCACTGGTGGACACATCCAGCTCAATATATGGCATCTGACAGCTGCCTACGGAAGATACACAACAAAGCAAGCACACAAGGATATTCTCCTTGCTCAGCTTCTGTGGTGCTTGGAGAGGAATCTGCAGCAGTTTCCCTGGTCGAAGGCGTTATTTGCATCCAATCCCCGTATGCGGGCCTTCAGTCCACACATTCACCTACTGCCTTCTGAACGTGTATTAGCTGATAGAATCCCATGCAAGAGAGGACACCACCACCTATGTGTTGCCTATACACACAGGCTTTTGCAGCTGCTACCAGCAGATTTCAGTTACTATGTCCTAGCTTTGGAATATACGTAACTAAAAGAGAGATCAGGAGAACCCTCAAACCGCAGCTACATCTATGACTTCTTCCCTATTTCCATGTGCAAACCATCACTTGTTACCTGACCGTCAATTAACTTACACTAATGGCTCAGACTACCATCAAAACACTTCCTACAACGTAAAGCTCATCAATTCCATTTCTCCAGGGAATGGTAACCAAGCAGATTCACAGCAAAGTGACGCAGTGGTCAGGCAGGCAGTACCTGTTATAAGGAAGTTGCCATGCTCCTCCAAGGGCTCGCTGTATTTCCTAACAACGTGGTTCAAACCCAAGTCCAGTTCATAAAATGTCAACGTCTGTTGTGTGTTGGCTGCTGCTTCTCCAGTGGGATCATTGTCTGCTTCCTAAAACAGAACACATGAAGATGTCTTTCAAGAAAGGTACTAAAAGAAGAGCAATGTTAATGCATCAGGAAACAGTTCTGAATAACATTAGAATGAAATCCAAGAGGAAACACATGAAAATAGTCAGAGGAAGAAAACAAGACATTTTTGCAGTTGAACAGCAAGAATTTAAGAACAAAGACAGAAGGAGACAACATTCCCCAACTCCAAAGATTAAGAACAGAAGAGGAACGACAAAGCTCAAAAGACAGCAAAAGGAGATCAAGTTCTCCTCACCTCATAATCCATTTCCAGACATGCAAACATTGGGTTTTCAAACCCCACATCGACTCCCACCACGTGGTAGACCAAGGTATTGGCCTTGTGGGCTTCTAGAGGGGAGGAAATGGTGAGACGAGCAGCAGCATCTCTGTTCAGGATATACACCAGCTTCTGCTTCTCAATAGCACCTGAAAGAAAATGACAACGATGCCTGGTGATCAAGTCTGATCGTACCTGCAGGCCAGCATTGATATGTAACTTAACAAGAGAACTTCAGTGTTACTTCTGCTGAAGTTCACCACCGGTGTTTCTCTCTGCACCGCAAATTAACTTCAAATGTCTCATTTTTAATGTTTCAGGCCACAAACACAAAAGTGACAACTCCAGCTCTTCAAAGCCAAAGACTGACCCTTCAGGCTACATCCATCCGGCCCAATGTTCAACCTACAACAGCTACAGGCAGCTGTAGTCATTCCACCACACAAGAGCTGAAGACTGCAGGGAAGGACAAAAACTGAAAAAAACCCACCAGATGTTCCCCCATTGAAACCCATTTGGCAAGGAGACCTTTCCTCAGAAATAGTTTAACTACACCAATGTCTTCTTGCCTGACACACGGCACCCACAAGATAACAGACAGGTTCTCCCCCTTAACTACCAACATAAATAGCACAACTGTGACTGTGCTACCTTCTCACCCACAAAAACAGCCCTTCTTAGAAAGGAAACAAGATTATTTGTTATTCCCACCATAAAGGGGCACCACTAAACTACCTATCATGGCACGGACACCTGCAACCCCAACTTCTCTCCCAGACAGGACACATCAGAGCTCTGTGCACAACTACACAAGCTGGCCTCTGCCCAAATGGCTTTGGCCCAGCATTTGTGCAATTCCGTTGGTGTCAAGGAACTACCCTGAATATCTGTGGCTCAGAGCCTAACGAACTGCCTGAGAAGCAGCGCTTTAATTATACCAGGCAGAAACTCACTCCAATATAAATATCTGCAAGACAGGAGGGAAAAAAAATAAGGAGAAAAACAGCTGGTGGAGTGACTTACTGATCATGACAGCACGGCCCTTTGGGTCAACAGCCAAGTACTGGCCTGGCACAATTCTGCGGCATCCACTCTTGCCAAAGGTTTCCTGATGAATCTTCTCAAACACGTTCTTTGAAGGCTGGTACTCCAGAATAACAATGCGTCCTGAATCGCTGCCCACCACGATGTAGTCTTTGGTCCCACCTGTCAGCCTGAAGGCCATGAGGGAACGGATGACTCCGAACACTTCCACCGTCAGCAGCGTATGAACCTTCCCTGTGTTGGGATCAGGTCGGAGCAACTCCAGGATCTTGCCACGCGAAACAACAATTTCTTGTTGTTTGGTTCCTGAAGGACCCAAAACATGAACAAGAGTTAGCAACAAAACAGAACACCTGACTTCAAGAAAAAACACAAGGAGGAAAAAAATTGCATGACTATTAAATGCCAAAGAGTTTAAGGGTTATTCAAAGTTTTATGGATTCCTCTATGAGGAATTCAAAGCAAATTATACACCACATCAGGTGATGATATCATTGGAGCATCTTTTAACAGACCGGGAAAGCGGACAAAATGCTAACTTAAATCTACAGATAATCAAACCAAACTTCTCTTAATGTTTCCAAAAGCTAGAAATTGCAAGCTCGGGAGCAAATCATAGAATTGTTTTGATTGGAAGAGACCTGGATCTGTTCCTGTGTGGCCTGCCCTAGGTGTCCCTGTGTTGGCAGGGGGGTTGGACTTGATGATCTCCAGCGGTCCCTTCCAACCACTACCATTCTACAATTCTGTGACCTTTAAGAACATCAGACCTTTAAGTCCATCCGTTCCCCCAGCACTGCCAGGGCACCACCAAACCATGTCCCTCAGCACCACATATCCATGGCTTTGAAACCCCTCTGGGGATCACAGGGGACTCCACCACTGCCCTAGGTAGCCTGAGCCAGCCTGGACAACCCTTGCAAGAAATAAATTGTTCCTCAGGTGCAACCTAAGCCTCCCCTGGTGCAACTTGAGGCTGGTTCCTCTTATCCTGTCACTTGTTCCCTGGGAGAACAGCCTGACCCCACCTGTCTCCAACCTCATCAGGGAATTGTTGAGAGGCTGGTGGTCTCCCCTGAATCTCCTTTTTTCCGGGCTCAACAATCCCAGCTCCCTCAGCTGCTCCTTACAAGACTTGTGCTTTACATACCTTCTCAGCTTCACTGCCCTTCTTTGGCCACACTCCAGCCCCTCAAGGCTCTCCTAGGAGTGAGAGGCCCAAAACTGAACCCATGATTTGAGGGGCAGCCTCCCCAGTGCTCAGTCCAGGGGGGTGATCCGAGCCCTGGTCCTGCTGGTCACACCAGTGCTGACACAAGCCAGGATGCTGGTGGCCTTCTTGGCCACCTCAGCACATACTGACTCATCTTCAGCTGGCTGTCAACCAACACCCCCAGGTCCATTTCTGCCAGGCACTTTCTGGGCAAATGATAATATTCCAGTGAAAAAAACCTGTTCTAGTGAAGCAGACAGGCTTCAGCAGCCCAGCCAAAGAAAAGACAAACATCTTTCTTTTTCCCTCTACAACTCCAAAGAGACGGAGCCAAGAAGCACAAAGGGAGAAGAAATCACCTGAGAAATTGCCATGGATGGCATAGCTAATGCCGGTGGCACGCTGCAACGTCAGGTTGTAGAGAAACATGTCTGCAATGGGTTTGCTTCACCTTTCTGTAGCTCCACTGAGGCTGCAACAAGTAGAAGAGAAAAAAAACATACATTTGGCAAAGCCAAAGCTTTCCATATGGCATGGAGAGAACTGCTGCATGCACAGATCACTTTACCTTAGTGAGCAGACTGCCATACAGCAGCTTTATTAATAAATAGTATTATTTAATAATTATGTTACAAGGCAAAAAGCTTTCTCAGAGACCCAGGGTGCTGAGCGCCAGCTCAGCTCCTCAGTGCAGCAACACTAATCACGACTTCCAGCTAATTATTCCAGTTAATTGCTTCTCTTAGGGTGTCAGCTGTTCTGAAACCGCACGAAGCTGGGAATCCCTCTAGAGGTGCCCCGCGCCGTTACAACTCCCCGCTCCCGCCGTTTCATTTAACATGAGCCAAACCACCCAAAACTGGCCCCGCAGCCGGCTCCTCTCCCCGGGGCTACCGTGAGAGGATAACTCCCGGCTGCGCAGGGGCTGCCGCGCTCGTTCTGCCGGGGGCTGCAGGCCGCAGGTCAGGGGCGCCAGCCCTCAGCCGCCCCGAGACCCTCCCAGGACCCACAACCCGGCACCGCCCTGCACCCTGCAGGGAGCAGGGCCGCGGGCCCCCGAAACCAGCCACGGATTAATGCCTGGCCCGGCGGCCTCTCACAGGCCAGGCCCCAAGGGACCCGCGGCGCTCAGGCCTATGTCCGCTCTCACCGCCAAAAATGGCGGTCCATCCCACGCCTCCCCAGCCGAAAGGACGCCGGTAGGCAGGCGCGGTGCGGCAAGGCCGCCCTTACCGGGCAGATGGCGGCGGATGCAGCTCCTGCCTCAGGCGGGCGCGCCGCCGGGCCCCTCCGCCATGAGCCCCGCGCCTGCGCGCTACCCTCCCGCGTCTTCTCCACGGGGCTTTCTGTCAGGCCCGGCGCGCGCGCCATGTGACGGAGGAGGGTGCCCGATGCGACGCCTGAACGACCACGGGGAGATGGCAGCCGCTCCCCGTGTACAGAGCCCCCGAAAAAAACTCTCACCCTCTTGCAGACGAGGGCGCCGAGGGAGCGAGAACCTCTCGCGCTGCTACGTGGAACTGTGCGGCCGCAAATGTTCAGGCATCGCCCTTGGCAGCCCCGCCGGGCCTCACAGCGCTATCGTCCGCGTCAGCTGTACTCCAAGATGGCGGCGGCCATGGCTCCGGGTCCGACGACGCCGGGGGGAGAGGGCGGTGGCTCGGCCGCCTCCGCCCTCTCCATGGAGCGGATTCAGTCGCTCACCGACCTGGCGGACTTGGAGGCCGCCTACAGCCGGCTTTGTGAGGAGGAGGTGTGTAGGGGGCGGGTCCAGAAGACGGCGGGGCCTTCGGTGGGGCGACCGTGGGGTGCCGGCGGCCATCGGGGGAGTGCGGGGCGCTGTTCCCTGCTCCAGCCTCCTCCGGCCCGCGGCTGCGGTGACAGGGAGAGTGGGTGCCTCGCTGTCACGGCTCCGCTATCTCTCCAGATCCTTTGCAGGGATATTAAATCCCTGGTCAAGCTGGAGAAATAGGTCCGTGTGAACCTAATCAGGTTCAACAAGGCCAAGTGCAGGGTTCTGCCCCTGGGTCAGAGCAACCCCTGCTATCAGCACAGGCTGGGGGTGAAGGGATGGAGAGCAGCCCTGAGAAGGACTTGGGGGTGCTGGGGGTGAGAAGCTGATCATAAGCCATCACCAACTCGCTGGCCTGGAGAAGAACTGAAGTCACAGAAGACTTTCTTCATCCTTTTGTTTCAGAAAGCTGTGCAGGAAGAGCTGGATGCCCTCCTGGAACAGCAAAGCACTATAGAGAACAAGATGGTTGCGCTTCATCGCATGGGGTTAGTGATCCCCACTCTCTCCCCTGCCTTCTGCACACTGTTCATTACCTCCCGGCTTACTGCGTGGCATGGAAAGTCACGTCAGTGGCGTGAGGGAAGCCCATTCACTCTTGGAAAACATCAGACTTTAAATCATTTGATGGTAGGGAGCAGTAGCTGGATCCTCATCCTTGGGCGCCCAGTTCTTCTCAGCAGCACTAACAGAGGGAACCGCTGCACCCTCCCCCAGCCTGACCCATTTTGGTGTGGGCTGAGCGGTTCTTTGACGATCTCAGAGACTGTCAGGTTTCAACATTAATGCTTGGGTCAGGTGTCTTGGGTCAGGCAGTTTACAGATGTGGACAAACATCACTGCCTCTTTGTGCTGAGCCTGTGCAGGCAGCCTGGAAAGGCAGGCTTAGTGGCCTCACAAAACTCATAGCACAAGTTTGCAGGCTTCATCTCCCACTTCTGAAATGGAGAGTATCACAAAGCCTCAGCAGCTAATTCATGCCATTTGTCTGTCTGTGCAGCCTCTTCCAAGGCAGCCTATTTGATTTCAGTGCTTTTCTACCATGGGAAAGACATGAAATGAGAGATACTGTTGCTGACAGGAGCAGTTGGGTTTGGAAGAAGAATGATCCTGCTGTTGCAGACCATCTGACTACTTAATTTTTGCCTCTCATGTTCAATGTCCTTGTGTTCCCAGCCCCAATCTGCAGCTGATCGAGGGGGATGCCCAGCAGTTGGCAGGGATGATCACCTTCACCTGTAACCTGGCCGAGAACGTCAGCAGTAAAGTCCGTCAGCTCGACCTCGCCAAGGTAACTGGACCCAGGGGTTACTTGGGACTTATTGCCGCCAAGCCACGTTCTGTCTGCTCACAGCATGATAGGGAAATGTGCTCTTGTCTTCAGTGGGCAGCTGGGCTGGAAACTGCTTTTTTCTTTATTTTAGCCATATCTAATGTTGCTAGGTAATGGTATCTTGCTTTGCTCTGGGGAGACACTCCCCCTGCAGTGCTGGGTCCAGCTCTGGAGCCCTCAGCACAGGAGAGAGAGGGACCTGTTGGAGAAGGGCCAGAGGAGCCCCAGCAATGCTGGGAGGGCTGGAACCCCTCTGCCGGGAAGCCAGGCTGGGAGAGTTGGAGATGTTCAGCCTGCAGAAGAGAAGGCTCCAGGGAGACCTTCTGGTGGCCTTTCAGGACTTCAAGGTGCCTGTCAGAAAGATGGGGACAGACTTTGGAGCAGGGCCTGTTGGGACAGGACAAGGGCTGATGGGTTCAAACTGACAGAGGGAGATTTAGACTGGAGAGAAGGAAGAAATGT
>JANIJG010026058.1:0-12764 GCA_024611175.1 Megaceryle torquata
CTGCCTTCCCTTCCATAAGAATAAATCTCCCATGAAAAATCACAAAACCTTATTTTTTTTCCCCCAACTCCTCCCTTGCTATATATATATGTATTTTTTTTCATTTTTCACTTAAACAATTACCTCAAGCCATCCAGCTGGAGTGAATCTAGTTCAAATGGGGGTGACCATGCTGCCAAACCACTATCCCAGAGTGATGTGATCAGCAGCACCAAATGGTTGACTTGGCATCTGACGAGCTGTGCTAACGCAAATTACAGCGCGTATCTGTATCCCAGAACATCCCTATTTCAGGCTCAGCAGGGTTCCAGCTTCAGCCTCCCTTCCCTGGTGGGTGGGTGGGTTGACTCAAGCTTCAAGCATGGCTTAGCTTGAGATGTTCATCTGTAGGCAGGAGTTCAGCAGCAGCAACACCAACATTATGTTTTGAATGAAGGCTTCAATGAAAACATGCTTCCACTCTTTCTTCTTACCCCAGATTTAATGTGTCTTTATTTTGCAGCTAGCCACACTTCAACCACAACTACTTGAAGCCTATTGGCCAGAAGTTGAATCTGATTTGAAATTCACAGTTGTAGCACACAGAAATACTGGACCTGAGGAAACTGAGATGATGAAGAGCTGGTTTGAAGAATGTTCCTGCCATAAATACTAAAAAGTTAAATTAGAACCATTTTTTTTTTTTTAGAATTATGTTTTGTATAACATAAAAGTTAGAAATTTGGTTTGACTTTAGAAAGACTTTAATTTTACCTTTCAAATGTTTACTGAAAAAATACTCCCCTGATTCAGGAGCCTTAGCACTTACTAGTGGCGCTTGATAATTTCCGTTCAGTAATGGCCCATCCCACTGTTCTAGTTGTGTCTCAGGTAATGTTTATTGCAGCTCATGGAGTGCTGCGATTCATTTATGTTGGGACACCAGAACTGAGAGATGCGAGCGAACAGGAGCCAGAGCAACATGCTGATGCAGTCTTCTGAACAGCACTGTCCACAGCCATCCCTCACCTTCAGATGCTCTGGAGAGTTCAGCTGCTGCCACACCACTATTTCAAAAATAACATTTATCTGAGCTCCTCTGCCCCTTGGAATTTACTGTAAAGTGAGTTTGTGATTCATTCCTGCAAGCTCAGACTTCTCATGACAACCCCTTCTTGAGTGCTGCTGGTGAAGACACAACATCCCTGAAGGGATAGTGGAGGATGTCACAGCTTTGAAGGAAACAGGAGCCCATGAGTTTGTCCTCCAATATTTGTTAGAGTTCAAAAAATCGGTTAGGTGAGAAATTAATGCTGTTAGACAAGACTAGAAGACTTACTCTTCTCACTGTTCTCAATACCAGCAAGAAAAGATTGGGTCATTAAATATCTATAAAAAAAAGCACGAAAGATACAGAGGTTTGAACTGAGCAGCAGATGCTTCAGCATGTAAAAGCCTCCATAAAGTCTTTAATGCAGAGTAAATTTTACTGGAAGCATTCAGAAGACTGGCTATTTATGGCATTTGGGTTCTGAGAGTGCCAGGTTCATGTCTCTGCAACAACTGATCCCTACTTTTCTTGCTCTAGACATAGGACTCAGACCTTGATTTCAGACAGAGGAGCCAAGTGCCGACTCTCCAGTCTGTTTTACAGTCTCACTTTTCTTCCACTTTTCTGATTTTGCAGATACATACTTGAAACTTCATTTTCATTTGAAATGAGGCGGCCTCCAAAGATATCTCTCAAGCTCTTTTTTTTTATTCCGCAGATAGGAACTGTTTCTGCATCAGAGACAAAAAAAACCAACGCGTGTTGCTGAGCACAGCCAACACAGCATCAGCTCGCAGAGACACAATAAATAGTCTGCTTTCCAGGATGGAGCCTCACAGGATCACTCAATTTTGGGGAGCAGCCCTTGTGTGTCGATGGCTTTCCCATTGCAGCAACCCCACAGCAGCCTGCAAAAACCATCAGCCCACCAGAAAAGCACCATGAGATACCAGCACTTGTCCTGGAACTGGGGATGGTTTAGCAGGAGATAAGGGTAGTGCTACAGCTACAGCCCTGCTTGGGAAACCCCAGGTGATTCTTGGCTACTGAAGTAATGAATACTTAATAAGGAAGGAGATTTTTTTTTAAACACATGCAACTTCATCAGGTGTTTATACAAAAAAATTCTAGGACCAGGCTCTACTCCTTTGCCTCTCAACATTTGATTTTGTACTACACGTCACGTTCTGCTCTTCACACACGATCTCTGGACTCTGGCAGCAGTGAAACATAACTGGTGTTGAACACAGATCAATATAAACTAATCCTAAACAAGCGTTCAGAATAAGAATATTTGCCACCTTTTTACATCGTGATTTGTAACTTTTACCACCATTGCCATTCTTATTAAGCAGTATGCTCGAGCTTAAAAACTACTAAGGGGGATCTCTCCAGTGCAAGGACAGTAAGTAATGAACTTGAAATTATCAACAGACTCGCAATGTCTAAGCTCGCGGGGGTTGTACAAGCTGCAAAACATTTGGCTGCACTTCAGTGAAGACTTATTTTATAGCCTTTGGTAGTAAAACTCATGAGCACAAAATAAGCTCAATTCCCAGTCCAGTTAAACATCCAGGAAAGCTGAGAAGCAGCTCGAGCCTGCAGCCCAGAGGACATCCCAATAAAGCTTCACGAGGAGCACGCTGCTGTGTGCTCCAGCTCAGGACCAGGCAGGGCACGGGGGTCTGCTGCTTCCCCAGGCGTGAAGGTTTATGGGTTTTAGAGAATGTAAAGTTCATGGTAGAAGCTAAGAGCGAAGTACAAGGAATAAGGTCATTCTTTGTACAGGGAACACTGAGGTTTTTTTCCTGTCTTCCCATATCTCGGTCAGAATATTTCATTTCGGCAGAAGGTCCCAAGAGATCACTTTTAAGCAAGAAAGGGCAGATAGGCCATTTGGGGCCTGATTTCTTAAATCTACTTAGATGCCAGAAAAAGGAATTCTCCTCTAGTAAAGGCTTGATTAAAATAGACTCCACATGACTGAGTGAAGCAGTCGACAACCTTTTTTTTCAGGACTGTTAATATATTTTACATGTAAATGGACCCAATCCCCCAAACTCCCTGTGCTGTTCCCCACTGCAGTAAAATTTCCTCCTGGTCCTTCTTAGCCCAAGGGACTATGAAGCTTTTCCCAGAACAGGGTGAGTCAAGGGTTCCTTTCCCAACCACCAGCAGTTACTAAGTGAGACAACCCCCAAGAGCAAGACGTGTCTAGCTGAAATTAAACAGGCAGAAGAGAAAGTCTGTTCTTCCATATTTCATCTCAGCAATTTACCAACAAACTATTTTACAATGAAGAGGATGGATTGAATGTAAACAAGCAACACATTCTAGAAGAGTCATGTTTTTCAGTATAGGACAAGAGAACAAGTTGCCCCAGGGGAGGTTTAGGTTGGATATGAGGAATGATTTGTTCCCCTTGAGGGTTGCCCAGGGCTGTCCCAGGCTGCCCAGGGCAGGGGGGGAGTCTCCGTGATCCCTGGAGGGGTTTCCAAGCCCCCCATGGAGCTGTGGTGCTGAGGGACAGGGGTCAGTGGTGCCCTGGCAGTGCTGGGGGAGCAGGTGGACCTGATGATCTGAAAGGGCTCTGCCAACCCAAACAATTCTATCAACCTGTGATCTTGGGGGTTTTGGTGAAACATATTTTGAGAATACTTAATGGTCAAGACTTTTGGGTAAGGGTCTCATCACTGGGTCCCTCTGTTTAAAGCACAGCTTGTGGAGTTTGGAGAAGAAAGCAAAAGCAAGACAGACATCTCTGCAGTTTAGTGCAGCTGGTTCTATGTACCAGCTAAGCAGATTTATTTTTTTTAGAAAATAGATCTGTGTGTGCACTCAGCCATATGTCCTGAAGTTTGAGCTTGCTCTCACAGGCATGCTGCTGCTACCCTGAACTTCTCTGCAAACATACCAGCTCCCCTTGAGCTGGGACTGCAGCCGTCTGTGGCGTGGGGACTTGCCTGCCAAGTCCCAGATCCCAGGAACATGCATGAGTCAGTTCAGCTTTACAGAGCAGGTCATGGTCAATGTAGACTGTGGAACTGCTTGAAAGCTAGAGTTTAATCTCTTCCTGGGCTGCCACTTCAAGCAGCAACAGAAAGGCACTTGCCAGTTACCAAGCCTTTCAGCAGCCACTTGGACCTTCCCCCAGCAGGTCTCTACCACAGTCTGCACATAGCTGTGAACATGGGGCCTCAACACAAATTTGTATGGAAAGAGAGAGGATAGAGAGCACAGTGCAAGGTCATACCACCAGCAAAAGAGAGGATAGTTTCACTGGAAGTCTTATCAGTGAAGATCCTAAGAAGCTCTCACCATCCTTTTTTTAATCTCTGCATTAGCTCATCTGTTCCCATCTCTCTCAGTGTTTTGTTGGCTATTCTGTACTTTCTGCACTTACTGTTGACCCCTTTCCACTACCCTGTTGTGATATGGGGCTGTTTGTCAGTAGCAAGCACATTAATAGCTTCCAGCTGATGAATCAGCACTGGGTTAACACTTGGACTTTATCTAAAGAGTCTTTTCCAACCAAACCAATTCTATGATTCCAAGCACCGCAGGAGCCATCATTATACAAATCCCATATACCTGAAGCAATGTGAAATGAAACAGAAGCTTTGAACTTCGAGCATAAAGCAGATGATCTGCAGCCACCAGGGTTGCCAGGGCAGGGAGAGGCACAACCAGGGACATCACACATAAAAATAGACGCATGGAACATCACAAAATTAGAAGTTGCATTCGATTACCTCTTTCTTCTCCAAGTTCCACCGCAGCAGCAATCAGACCAGTCCTCAGTAAGGTGCTGAAGCAGAGCAGGCTGCAGCATCAGCTCTGGGCTGGGGTAACATCTGCAGGATCCAGCACAGAACCAACAGTCGACTCCTGGAGCAACTGACCCATCAGCTCCTGGCACGTTCTTGCTGCAAAGAGACACCAAGTCAAGAGATGAGATGCTGAGAAGTGACTTCCTTCGGGAGGAAAACCAAAAAGCACACAATGCAGGACAGGCGTTGCTCCTAGAGAGATACTTTAAGAGCACCTATTGCCTCATCACCTAATGTATTGCAGCTTTTCTTGATCCTGACAGCACCTCTCATGAGGACTAGCTGTCCCTTGAGAGGAATACCAGATTTAATAACAAAACCTCCATTCATACTCCTCTCTGAACCTCTAATAAGCTCTCTTGTCCTCTGTATTGCAGTAAAATTAAAAGACAAGCTCTTATTTTCTTCCTTAAATGTCTTTTTGTTCAGTGCTGTGACAGCTACACCAGGTTTTTTGTCTCCTCGTGTACATCATTAGGTACCCAGAGGGCTGCCAGAGCTGGGAAGTATCTGACACCTCACCACTTACACTTCTGATTCTTTCAGTTCAAAATTGTGTGTTGAGTTTGTGTTTGGTGTGGGTTTTTTTGGTTGGTTGGGTTTTTGTTTGTTTTGTTGTTGCTTGGTTATTTTGAGTGAGGTTTTGATACATTATTTTATACCTTTATTTCTCCCCTATCAAAGTGGCTTAGCAACATGCTTGCTGGCAAGGTCCTGCTGTCCCTAACCAGCCTCCCTAGCCATGGCCTGGGACCCTATTTCAGGCCAGCCCTGGGCTATCAGATGCCTGTCCCCAGCCCCACATAGTCCTCATCCTCCTCACCAGATCATATCAAACCTCTGGAATTCAGCACATGGAGCTGTGTGTGCTGTGGCAAACGTGATTCAGGATTTGAAGAAACGTGGAGGAATGTAGTGAGCAGACAGCAAGCCACACTGGAGAGCAACAGTTTATCCAACAGCTGCATTAACTGACTAGTGACCATGTAGCAGAGATGGAGATTTTTATGTAGTTTACAGCTATAAAAAGTGCCATAATTTAATGTCTTTCCAGGTAGGGTCAGCCCATCACAAGCTACTTCACACAGCTGAGTTCTCGCAGCCTCCTGGAGGGTTTGTCTCTCCATTTGCAGATACTGGGGCTATTTCCTTGCTCCTGATGCAAACTCGTGGGGAGATTCACATCCTCTACAGCATCCGTCCAATTGCACGTGCTTGGGAATCGTGTGCTTTTCATACTGGGCAATAATTAGGTAAATCAGGAATAATCCCAACAGCAAATATCAGAACCAGAATTTACGTCCAAAAGCTACAGCTGTAAACCTGCTGCTCAGTGTGGGCTCCCTCGTACTCCCCTGCCTCTGCAGAACTGGTCCTCCAGGCCCAGCAGATGATGTGCTGGAGTCCCAGAGGATGCAGGAACAGTTGAATCTGGATTTCTTGGAATTTAGGGTCTGGGCTCCCACCCAAGCATCTCTGCATTGAGGCAGAAAGAGGCACAGAGGGAATTTTCCATCTCAGAAGATGATCAGCAATATTTATGAGTTCCCAGCATTAGACAAACAAGAAGAACAGAGCTATCATGTCCTCCGTTTGAGCTTTTGCACAGCAAATATCTACTTACACCAATACCTTCAGTAGATCAGGTCTGGAATCCCTCCACCATTTCCTTTTGAAAATCTGCTACTGTCCAGGAATGGGCATCATAAAACTGTAGTAGATGAATAAATGGGCAAAGGGAAACATACCATTTGTGGATATTTGCTGTATTATTTAATTAGTGCTTTACCTTTGTGACCATTCCAAATTTCTCTACCATCTCTAGGTATTTTAATAATCTTTTCACAGAAAAATTAGTCTCCTCACACACCAGTTAACGTCAAAACAAGGTGCTTGCAAATCCAGGCTTGTTGCCTGTTGGAAATAGTAACAGATGTCCTTTCTGATCATTATTTGTTGCACATATGAACCAGCTACTGAGAGGTTCTAACTCACAGATGCATTTGTTTGATGCTTCCACTTCATTTGGAAATACTTCTATTGGCCAACTGCAGTAAGAATTGATTTTGCAAAACAGATGGAGATTATCCTGCTGATCACTGGTTCTTAGTCATAGTTCAGAATATTTTCTGTGCTGTTCCTCTGAAGTAAACTCATGCAAAATAACCACATTAAAAAGCTTTCTACATGAAAATGTAGTAAAAGATTGATGTTAACCCTTAAGAGCTCCTGAAGAAATAATGGATAAAGCTGATTTTAGCTGTACCTACTCCAGTTTGATGCTGCAGTTGAAATGATACGAAGAGGTGGTTATTTGCCAAGATAAACACTGGTAGAGAAGGCAGAGCCCTCGCAGAGCGCTGGGCAGACAGGAGCTTGCCCACGCTCCTTTATTAGCTGTGAGCACAGAAGGAAGCAGGAGAGCTTTTGATGGTGGCAAATCACGTGCTCCACTCAGGCAGCAGATGTAGCATTAAATACTTGCCTGTTCCTCTACCCCCCAGGACCTGCTCTCGAGACCAACCACTTTAATACCCAGAGTCCTCAGGAAGAGTAGAGCCACCTGAGCATACATAAAAAAACCCAAAAAAATTTTGCCCTGAAAAGCTGAAAGAAACAAGAGCAATCAGCATAGCGGACACAACTGGAGGAAGCACCAGGATTAAGAGGCAGGAGTAACAAGACCACAATGTTCTGCAGGTCTGCAGCCCACAAAATGTAGTTCTGGTGAATCCACATTATGTATTTTAAAACAAAACAAAACACACTTATGCAAAATGACAGTGTCCCAGGAACTGCCAACTAGAAGGAACAGTAAATGACTGGTAGTAGGAAAAAATGTCATCTTGATAATCAGACTTTAGCATTTTACTGCAGAATCCGAGGCTGAAACCATCGCTGTTGCCTAGACAAATATGACATGCATAAATAAGTATCAGCTGGAGACTGAGCACTGAGGGACAGTGGCTGGAGAAGACACTTCCTGGGCACAGATATGTTTTTCTGTAAGAGTAGCTGGAACACGTTTTATGTTGATTCATAAATGTGTCATTTTAGGATGGAGGCTGGAAAATGAGTGAAGATGGCACTGGAATAAATACCAGGAGCGTGGGAGACAGGAATGGGGAGAACAAAGGAAAACAGAGGTAAGTTCAGAGGATACATCCCCGAGGAACCACAAAGAAGGACACAGGGGGAACAACATCACACCTTAGAGTGGCAGGCTAGAGATGGAATACCACCAGAGGAAGAGAAGGGTCTGTGTAGCACTTGGAGGGAGCAACATGGAGTGATGTGAAACAGAAATGCTAAATAAACATAAACCAGATGCTTTCAAAGATTTGCTTAACAAGACCTGTGGATGCAAAATTATCCCTCAGCCTGTGACAGGGAAATTCATTAGGAAGGGTGAAGGTAAAGGGAGGCAGGAGAAAAAAAGAACAGCAATAGCTTGTGGTTTACTGCCTCATCTCCAGCCATGCACAGCCCATACTACATGAAATTCACCACCTCTCCTGTTCCGTCCAGTGCTCTGCAACCTGCTTGAAATCCTGCTTAAAATTCTGCTCTGAAACCTGCTTGTCCTGGCCCTGCAGTCTTCTGAAACTTGAATACAAATTAAACCATCTGTGTGGAGAAGACAAATTCCACTAGTCCAGGAAAAGCTCACACATGACAACCAGCCAGGTTTCATGCCCTGTAAAATAGTGGATGCCCAAGCAATTTCATTTTCCCCATGGCCCAGGCTAAAATACAGAGCCAAAAGTCTCTGTCAATCTCTTATAAAGGGGACAAGCATGGTGAGCTTCTTGGAAGGAGAGCAAGACATCCCCTGGACAGGGACTCCAGCTAGACAAGGCTGAGCCATCCAGCATAGACAGCCACCCAGATGAGCTTCAGACATGGACCATGAGACCATGGCAAGGAAAGTATCCCTGCCTGGTAGCTTCCCAGAGGGCTACAGAGGTTTATGCTCAGGGCAGGGATGGCTGCTCAAACAAGATCTGCAAGCTCTCCCACTCCATCTGGCCAATTTTTGACAAAAAAAGACCCAAAACAACTTGCAATAAGAGCAATAAATCAGATCAGAAGCAACTGTCAAAATTATGTCAGTTTGAGAGATAATTCAAGTGTGGCAAAGTTTGTTTGTGCAGTAGATCCCTAATTTATTTTAGCACTGCAAAGGAAATCCCAGCTATTGCTTTGCAATCAGCTTTCCAATAGGAAAAAAAAGTCTTCCATAAAGCCTACAGAGCACAGCCTGATAGCATCAGACTTCAAATAACTTTGGGCACTTCAGAAGATGTCTTTTTACACCAGCTTATTGTCTGTTTCCCTAGAAACGGGACTCGGCACCCACTAGTGGAGTTGGAACTTGTGTTAATTTTAGCTGCTGTTTGCTCCAACTTCATTTCCATTTTCAAAGAAAGAGACACAAAAGTATTGTAGAAATGCACACTGCTGTTTTGTAGAGCATGTACAAACCCTGGACTCGTGCAGCTCCACTCATTAACCTCTGGGTTTATATCAAGTCATTGCAATCATGCGGTGGTCCAGATTTCCTCCTAGCTCAGCCCAGGCTCATACAAGCCCCAGACAGCCCTGGCTGGATTTCCAAGCCAAGAACAAAATCCAGGAGGAGAATGGAGGCTGGGATTTTATCAGCATGAGGTTATGCCGGGCTTTGCATTGGATGAGTTTGGGTAAAAGGAACACTTCAGCCACCTCCAGATTTAAAACACCGCTCTCTATCTCCCTGGTAGCCTCATCACCTTGGTGGAGTTCAACAGCTGGGTTTGCAAAGCCAGAGTCTGAGCAACACTGGGCTCGTTTTTCCACATTCTAAGCAATTTGAAGAAAGCTATGGATGTACCCCCTTAGAAATAGACCTGGACATAAGGCTTTAATCAAGATTTCGGAAGGATGGTAATGAGCTGCCTCTCAAAGCTTTACATGCAACTCCTCAAAGTCAGTCTTCCTGAAATGATCCGCCCCCAGTACCCTCACAACAGTTCTCCCAGTACAGAACCAGACTTCTCAGCAAACCAAGCTTCACTAAGCATACAAATCTTCACTCTTTCAAATGTAAGCACTCCTCATTCAGATGATGGCTCTGTACAAGCCACCTCAGCACATCCCAGTCAGCAGCACTTTAAATAGCACATCCTTGCTGCTTTTGCCTTTATGTCTCTCCACTTGTGTTTCATGAAAGTTTTAAGCCTGTTATGTTGCTGAGCTTGGACCTTCAGTCATAGAAGGGTTTAAATATCATCTACTTCCAACCCCAGGGACACCCCCCAGTAGACTAGGTTGCTCAAAGCATCATCCAGACTGGTCTTAAACACTTCCAATGCACAGTATCAGCTCTTTGCTCCCTTACTCTACATCTCCTCTCTCCTTTTCACTGCATCTTTAGGGCTGTGCTAAGCACATGGCCTGTTGATTTTCACAGGCTTGCCTCTTTTCTTTTGCCTTCCTGCTCCTGTCCACACTAGCTCATGCTTTCTGCTGCTTCTGCTCTATGAACTGAAAGAAAAATGGGACCTCTGGGCAGGTTGTGTCCCTCTGACCTGTGCCCCCTTCCTTTCCAGAAATCTCCAGTCAGTGATACATAACTTTGTTTTGACTCAGCTGATGAAAAGCAAGGGCTTCATTCCTAAAAACAGTGTTTCCTGATCAACTTATGCTTACCTACCACCTCACCTCAGGGAAGGTATTTTGTTTCTGTAGAGTATTCTGTAGGTGTCTATTCCATAGGGTTACTCAGTATGGAAACCTGAGTACTTCCCAGTATTATTACCAGAGAGCAAGGGCAACCCCACCGTTAGGACAATGTGAGAAAGCTCAGTTAATTGTGTGGGATGTATTATGCAATAAACAGCCAGCCAAGGAACCCAGGAGCTGCAAACTCCCCTCAACCCCAAGCACACACAATTATGTTGTGTTGCTCACTGTGGTAATCCACTGCAGAAGTTTTAGGGCTTCAGAAGTCAGGTCCTGGGCTGAACCCTCTGGATTACAAACAGGGCTGTTTTCAAGCTGTTAAGAGTCTGTCTGCAGAGATTTAACTGAGGCACTCCAAGCTCACGGAACGAGTGCTGTGTTAAAACCATTTTGTCCAGTGGTTTTCTAGCTCACTTCAGTCAGTGAAGTGACATTTAATAGAAGTGTCCTTATACGTTATGACTGAATGAAAAATGTTGACCAAAATTTTGTAGTTATCATAGACTCATGGTACAGACTGGGATGGATTTTGGAAAGAAGTGCATTATCTTACCAGGTGCACTGTGTACATCAAATACTGTGTTTTTTCTGGGTACATCTTCAATACCTGGAAATGCACTCACTTTATTAGCATCTCATTGTCCTCCATCTTTTCCACCTCTCCGTGTGGTGTATTCCTAGTTGTCCTCAAAATGCTTTGACATCAATTTATAGTCAAAATTTCATGTAAAAATATTAAGGGGGGGGGGGAAGAACAGAAAGCAAATACTATCAAATGCCACTTCCTACCCTACTTCCACCAAAAAAGACTATCTTTAGTAGTCTTGCAAGTTGCCCTTCAGAGAAATCAGAAGCATGCAGACTGTTGCACAACAGACCAAATATCACAGTACCACAGGGTGTCAGGGGTTGGAAGGGACCTTGGAGATCTTTGAGAACAACCCCCTGCCAGAGCAGGACCATAGAATCCAGCACAGGTCACACAGGAACCCATGCAATATTATTTAGTCATTGGCTAAATCAGAAAAGCCTGCCCAAGCTACAGGAAAAAATAGCAAAGGCACAAGAGAGATGAGCCTGATAAGATCAACAAGAAAAATCTCACCAAGATAAAACCTGTTTGCAGGGCATCAAAGTGATCCTGGGCAAGGCTGCACGACCCTCAGCAGCACAATGTAAAAAACACAGAAACACCAGTTTCTAATAAGTCGGGTGGAGGTACCTGTTGCTTTTTTTCACGCAGCATTAAAGGGTAGAATTTTTACAGGGTGTTGCAGTGCTAAGTGAGAACTCGGAAAAGTCAAGCTTCAGCTATACAAGATTGCTACATGGTCTTTTCTGCGTGCCTTGGAGACCCAGTCACTTTGTAAGAGGAGGAAAATTGAGTTGACTTTCCTTTAAGCAGGAATGGATTGTTGAGCCTATCCAGTCATTTTAAATTTACAGAAGTGTAAGCAAGAAAAACATGGACCTCAGAAGTTCGCCTGACAGAAGTGAACTGCATAATAAGTGGAGTGCTCTTAACTAGAAAGGTTATAGTGACCTACTTAGTTGGTCAAAAAAAAGAAAGGAAGATATTTTTGCCCAGTTAGAGCATGGAGGGTTTGCTAAAACACTCTCAGGGAGAGTACAAGGGGCAGGTAACAGCAAACACAGTCATGACCTAAAAAACCCCACCATACAAACAACAGGAACTTTTGCATTTGAGTAATATGATGAAAAAGTAACACAGACAATCACTAGAATAAGTTATAAAAGCTATAAAGAGAGGGAGAACCCTGAAATTTGCCCCAGGACAGCATTTCCAGATCTCCAGTTTGCTTGAGAGAAGCCACAGTAATGTAAAAATTAAAACAGGTTTGATTCCAAAGTCCAAAAAAAGAACATTCTTAATTGTGGATTGTTCTTTCATTGTCTATCTTTGCAGCACAATTTTGGAGTATCTGGTCAAATGCCAATTAGTTTTAAAATAAAGAGCTGTTAAATTGGCTGGTGTCTAATTTTAGTTTAGTCATATAAACAACAAGAAGTAAGCTCAGAGTAAAAAGAGGTCTGAGAATAAGCTGGAGGAGAAGGAAGAAGCTACAGAGATGGGTCAGGAGCAGCTGAGGGACCTGGGCTTGTTGAGCCTGGAGAGAAGGAGTCTGAGGGGAGACCTTCTGGCTCTGACAGCTCCTGAC
>JANIJG010026058.1:21285-32355 GCA_024611175.1 Megaceryle torquata
TCTCAGGCTGCTCTTCTGCAGCTGAACAGCCCCAGGGCTCTCAGCCTTTCCCCAGCACAGAGATGCTCCAGACCCTCAGCATCTTCATGGTCTCCGATGGACTCTCTCCAGTAGTTCCCTGTCCCTCTTGAACTGGGGAGCCCAGAACTGAACACAATACTCCAGAAGTGATCTCACTAGGGCAGAGTAGATGGGGAGGAGAACCTGCCTCAGCCTGCTGGCCACACTGCTTTTCATGCACCCCAGGAGACCATCAGTCTTCTTGGCCTTGGGGGCACACTGATGGTTCTTCACTTTGTCCTCTGCTCTTACCCTGGCAACCCATCCTCTTATAGTGAGGAGAGAAGCTAAGTGCTAAAATGATGACATGACACCACTGGTGTCCAGAATAACCAATCAAGCCTCCTTCAATTAAGTGCTGAGCGATAACAGCATTCCTGCTGGCAGCACAGCACACTGAGCTGGGAGATATCACCCCAGGCCACCCAAAAGTGCTTTGGGGGCAGGGGGACGGTCACTTAGAGAGATGACCCATCAAATCTTCTCATTACCTCCACTTTTTCTCCTGCATTTCCTACCTGAGCTGGGTGAACAGCGAATGCCGTGAGGAATGTACGCTTCACGAGCAGCCGCAGCGGCAATCAGCCGGATGATGTACATCGGTGACATTTTTCATAAGAATAACTAGCAAATGCTGATGATCATTTCTCCTAATTACATATTCACAAGCTATTTGCACTCATCGCCAGCTTTCCTGTTTGTGACTAGATGAGGCACATTTAAATGCAATGTTGCGTACGAACCGTCAGAAAACTCCTACAGGCTGCCAGCATCTCATTCTTCATGCAACCCAAGCTAAACCCATCGGACCGTGGATTGTGATTTGCTGAAAAGGGTTTAATGGGCTGAGAGAAGCTAAATTGGTGCAAAAATATCATGCACCTTCCAATGGGCAGACACTTGTCCCGGTGTTGTCTTCTCCCACCCACCCACAGAAATGTTCAGTGTTGATGGTGCTACAAAGCCAATCAACCCAGCTCTGTTAACTCCTCGACCAGTTGTGCAGCTGTAAATGGGGCATTAGGGTGAGGAAGGGGATGCGGCTTTCCCCTGAGGGATGCTAGGTACAGATGTTGGCACCTCTCAACCTGGAAAGCTCAAGGAGCTGCTGGCTTCAGGATAGACCTGGAGAGCAGGCAGAAACTGTAGGCTTCAAATGTTAGATAGAAGTACAGAGCACAAGTGTGCTGAGAAGCAGCTGGGCTTGTTAAGCCTGAAGAAAAGGAGACTTGGGGGAGACCTTGTGGCTCTCCCTCACAGGAGGTTGGAGCCAGGTGGGGTTGGGGTCTTCCTCCAAAAAAAAAAGCGACAGGACAAGAGGAACCAGCCTCAAGTTGCCCCAGGGCAGGTTTAGGTTGGAGCCGAGGAACAATTTATTCTGCAAAAGGGTTGTCCGGGGCTTTCCCAGGCTGCCCAAGGCAGTGGTGGAGTCCCCATGATCCCTGGAGGGGTTTCCAAGCCCCCCGTGGAGCTGTGGTGCTGAGGGCCATGGGTCAGTGGTGCCCTGGCAGTGCTGGGGGATGGTTGGACTCCGTGATCTGAAAGGTCTCGTCCAACTTCAACAATTCTATGAGTCTATTCTATGATTCTAAGTTAAATATATGTAAAAGTGATGGTCTAAACCAATGCCTTTAGAAGTTGCTGCTGTTGGTAATGGGACAGGGACCGTTTGGAGCAAGCAGGACACCACAGATCCCTACAGGCAGGGTTGGGTTGATGGAAACCTACTTGGCAGGACCAGTGTAAGCAATGCCCTCAGTGTTCTGCAGTAAAGAATCTGCATTCACTGCCTTTTCTGACAGTTTGGCTTGATTGCCTTGTTGAAACACAACAGAGGAGCCTCAGGTCTGAGTTCGAACCAGTTTCTTCTGTGCAAACTCTTATTTTCACCTTCTGCTGAAGGAGACCCATACAGGATGCTCACAAAGACGCTCATGGCTGTTGCTCAATGCAGGAGGTTGAAGATGAGGTCAAGCAAAGTGTGGGGCGGCCCTGGGCAGATGCTCGAGGCTCCTCTGTCCCTTTCCCCCACTTCATTACAGTTCAGGGATGGTACAGAAGTACATCTGCTTCTCACCCAGATCATCAGGGTGCAGGACAGCTTAGGGGGCTTAAAACCAAGTTATTTTTCTGGTTGAACTAACTAGGATTCCTCAGCCTGATTCAAAACTCACTTGACATTAATTGAATTATGTCCTCTGACTCCAGCCTTCTATGAGGTGAAACCTCTCAGGGTAGCACTCTCTGTAGGAGCCTTCTGCTGGTGATCTTACAGTGCTTCTCATGCAGGAATCCATCTCCGCAGGGCAAACCCTCCACTTCAACTCAAATTATGCCTGTGTTATTTTTCCAAGGACCTGATTTTCATCTTTAGTCAGAATAACAACCACATTACTATAATTGCACATTTGTTTAAAAATTCAGCGCGCAACCTCCACGCGCAGCACCGGAATATTCCTGGAATTAATGAAATACACCTCGTATCTGCTACTGATAAAAACCAGCAGCATTTCAATCTCTGCAAAGAAAAGCATATATATATACACCTCTTAACTAGGAGGAGAAGTGAATATACCTCAATCAGAGGGGAGTAATAAATCCACGGGAGGTTATTAAGGAACCAGTCTCATCAGTCTTTACTTACCATGGAGGAACCTGGAGGGTTTCCTCCTGCAGAAACGGTGACGGGTGCTGTAGTGATTGAGCACCAGGAGAGGGGAGAAGATAAAGTCGGTTTCTTGGTTGGAAGGTGTTCTGTGCACGGAGGTAGTTTACAATGTATTTTGTAATTTATTCTGCTTTCAAATACTTGTTACAATTCCAATTTGTACTGTATGGTCTGCAAAACACAGAGCCGAAACCAAAGCCTGCAGAAACTTTCCGAAGCTTAGTCGTTTGTCAGTTATTGGCATTATCCCTATTGCCATCAGCTCTTCTGCTCCCAAAGGTCTATCAGGATTCTTTGTATTCCAGCAGCTATTTATTTGCTCTCTTTTTAATGTTTACAGATGGCCCTTTCCCCTTTGCATACACTCACTGCAGAGTAACAGTTCTTCTTCAGAATAATCTGTGAGGGAAAAAAAAATAATAAAAAAAAAATAAAAAAAAAATCAATGTTTAGTTGCTTGGTAAAGAAGCTGGTGAGCATTTTTTTTAAATTTAATTTTTTTCTCACCATGAGATATTTCATCTAAAGCACAAAAATCACAAAAGAAAGAAAATTACTGAATCACATCTGAAAAGGTAAAGGCAAAGGAGGATTTGTATGGGAAATAAAGAAAACATATTGGCAGTTAGATAATTTTTATTCATTGTCTTGAACGGAGAAGATGTAAAAGCTTTTAAAGAATTTGGGGACAATTTCTTCGTAGGGAGCTGTGATAAATAAGAAGCACAGGCGTCTTGTGTGGAGACACAAACTCCCTTCCCTAATTCAATTCAAGGCATTTAGCTCCTGAAGTTAATCTCACCAGGCTGTACTCATGACGCCCGTGGATGGCTGTCTATTACTTTTGTTTTTAATGTTCAGTACACTTTTTAACTTATCAAACATATGGAAAATTTATTTCTTCAAGAGCACGAGACACAAATAATATTTCTGCAGCAAATAGATGTCATTCAAGTGCTACAAACTGTCTCTGGCTGGGGGTGGGAGGAGGCAGGCTCAGACAACACACATTTCACCCATTTCCTTAAAAAAGATAATGAAAGAAAATCTGCCGAGTGCCAACAGCACGACTAAATGTATTTTTAACTACACAATTGTCTTTTACAGGGATTTACATTTCATTTCCACCTGTTACTGAGCAGCTAATAGCCTCCCTTGGAAATGCTCAGAATCTGTTTCTTCCTAAGTTGCTGGGACAGTGTCACTTCTCATCACGCCGTTGGTTTCTCAAGAAGCATCAGATCTGCTCCACTACATCAACGGGATTTTTTTGTTGTTCACTTGCAAGGGATGAAGGCAGGATCCGTGCCCTCACACCTGGTTCAGCCTCCGAAGGAAAAACTTCTCCAGGCTGCCGGAGCAACCTGCTTTTGTAGAACTTTCCCCCCCCCCGCTACATCACCAGGTGCTGGGAGTCCTGGTACTTGAAAGGATCCCTCCACGCACCTGAAAACACGCCTCTAACATATGCAGGCTGAGGCACTGTACAACTGCATGTGAAATTTTAATCTCTTCCATGAGATGAAGCGAGCCCTCCAGCCACCATCAGTCCTTGCTCTCCGTGATGCATGGCCCCGTGGCTACGGCTACGCCGAGCCTCGAGTCCCCGTCTCGGCACAAAGCCGATTGAACTTTCCGCTTTGCTATTTCTGGCAGCAAGTCGAGTTCCGTGGTGGCTGACTGCCTCGCTGACTAGTGCTGGTTTTATTCAAAACGCTTTTGATAAATTGTAACAAGAGAAAAATCAAGCGAATAGAACCTGACCGCTCCGCCACGCGCAGGAACTGCTAATGAAGCTTTAAAGGGCTGCGGCATCGCTCGCTGTGCTGAGCGATGAGGTTAAGCAGCGGTTTTAGATGCCTTCCACTGGTAATCTTCTTCTGCTTCTTTGTACTTATGTTTTCAAGAGTAATGAAATGTGAACGAGAGAAATTTATGGAGAGAATAGGTAGCTCTGTATATGCAATGATTAAACAAGTATTTAAAACTACTGGTTTTCCACTAAACCTTACAAGCAGTGCTATCTGCTGCGTGTTTCTCTGGCTTCTCCTTGGCTGAATCCTTCATTCTGCTCTTAGGAGCAGCAGATTCAGTACAGGGAGCGAGTTATAAATACTGCCATTGTATGCATATATTTTTAATTAATTTTTTTAATTGCTCTTCCAGCACGCTGATTTTCTCCAGCAGCAGAATGGTACAGAGTGTCTATCTCAGCCCGTTTATGCACCAGGGGTTCATTGCTCCGGGTGTGGATAATACACCCCAAACCCAACACCCTCCCAGACCCCTGCAGTCGTTCTTCCCGTGGGACACATGCCTGATACTGGTGCCAAGTGATGAAGATCACAGGGTTTCTATTCAGACCTTTCACAAATAAAAAAATACTGATTTTACCAATGTCTTCACATCTGCATTCCCACCCCACCAGCGTTTAAACATCCTTGAGCAGCATCTCCTTTGGAGAACTTAATGATTCTGCTGTTTCTGAAACCAGAGCCAACGCTTCCACCATTTAAACATACACACAAAATGTAATCTTTGCCATGGAAGGAAAAAAACCTTATCTTCTGATGTCATGTTCTTTGAAAATACTATCAATGGGATGAAAATCCAGGTGTAAGGAATGACAGAATATTCTTAACCTAGAGGAGAAAGGTTAGAACTTTCTATTGGTATGATGACAGGCACTAAAACACTGTAAAATCTTTCACTAGCTTCACATCACCTCTTTTACAGCATTAAAAATGTATTAAACCAGGGTTGTTACCGTCTTGTAATACTCGCTCATGCTGTCAGTCCTGCTCTTCCTGATCACAGGATCAAAGACAACTGTCGAGAAACAGAGGGTTTGGTATCAGATTTGCAACGTGCTGCTTGAACCAGCCTCCCCGCGCCAGGGCAGGCAGGACCTGACGTGGTAAAACAGCACATGTGCCATGAGCAATGCCTTTATTATGAAAATATTTTATAGACTTACCTTAACTGGATCAAATCTAAACTGAAATTAAAAAAAACAAACCCTAAACACAGAAATATCAATTGAAGTATCAACTGAACATGCTCAATGGCTTCTCAAGCAGCTATCTGAGTCAGAAGAAATAACTCAATGCCGGATTACTTGGCTACTCCCCGGAGCGATGATGGGGAGCAGGAACTCGAGTATTTGCTTCCTCTCTCTTTCAAAGGATGTATCCACTGCCTGGGGGTGGGTCTGCTGGCCCTGACTTGCAGAACTCCTTCAAAACCCCTCCAGTATCACAGCTCTGAACACCCATCACTACCAGTGTCAGCTCAAACACCTTCCATGAGCTCGAAGGGGTCTCAGTCAATATCCACATATGTTTGCAGCATCTAGTGCTTTGTAATGACCTGTCTGGTCAGGGGGGGATGCTTTAGGTATTTTAATTTACTCTGGTTAGTAATAAAGCTGAAAAAAACCACCCCTCTGTTAATACTGTAGTTCCTGACTAACATATTGAACCCAAACCCACAAGCTATCCCGATGCTTATCTTGCGATGCAGCTTCATAAAGCAAAGACCGGGCCTTTGTTATTCCATGTGTATATGTATTTGCATTTAGATCACTTAAGAGTTGGGAGGATATAAAAGAAGACTGGAAGGTTTCTTCTTCTCTTTTGATTCATTCACGTCAGAAAATCTGCATATAAATGGTAAATCGGATCTGAGCGTGTGCTTTCTGGAGAGACATTATTAAAGTATACTTTTAACGTTAATTGCTACCATTGACATCAGTCTGTGATTACCTGCTTCTGAATTAGACCAAGTAAATGATCTGAGGCTCCCATTTCTTTACAGTGTCACACACAAATACATACAAAACATGTCTTTCTATTAAAAAAATTCATTTCTCTGAACAGCTACCGGTACAATCACCATTGTTACAAAACCTCATTAGCAAGAAAAGAGAATAAAAGCGTGGCAGTAAAGGCCTGCTTCTCTTATTGCCTGGGGGCAGGGTCCTAGAAATACGTAGCATTAGCTCACCAGGCAAGGAACACTGTATCTTCACGAGATGTTTTATTTTCCGTACGTCGGATTACACGGTGCCAACGTGCTTAGCAGTGGGGTATAGAAAACCAGGCCCACAGAACTGTTGTTTTCCAAACAATTAGTGCTCCCCGGCAGTTTCTCAGTGCCCCTGGCTCTTTCAGATATATCTCATCATTCACAACCTACCATGAGAATAAAAGCTTTTGATTTGGTTTGGACGTGCAGTTATCACAGCTTCACACCCAGATGTATATATATATATGTTAAAATAATCAAAATAGCATTTATGCCTTTACATTAGCAAAAAGAGGCAGCAAACATTTGACTGTTAATCTGCTTTTCCCTCCCCCTAAATAAAGGCTGAGATAAAGCACATGGCTCTGCTTGATTCAGCATGCAGAATCTTTTCCTTTCTTACAGTACCAGTGGTATATTTTATTGTCTCAAATAAATCAGTAAGACTTCTGAAGAACATGCTAAGCAGGGTGCAACCTCCAGTGCACCTGCAGAAGAACTACAGAGGGAAGGACCTCACAATGCAGGTGGTCAAGCCCCCACCCCACGCAGCTGTTTGCCCCACAACACCTTCTTCTGGTGCTCTTACTGTCAGGAATGAAGAATGCCCTTAATTTTCAAATTTCATTTTTGGATGTAGACTTTCCTAACCAAGCCATCCATCGACTCAACACGGACTGCTACACAGCATCCTGATGTCCTTTATTAGCTTCTCACCAGCCATCAGGCCCGTCCCTTGCCCAAAACAACCTACTTGGTGACTGGCAAAATTCAGAAGAGAGTCGAAAAGCTCCGACAGGACTAAAGCATATGGCACAACAACAGCCACAAGTCCTGTGGCTGTGAATAAAAATCCCACAAAACGACAAGGAAAAGGAAGCTACTCTATTTATCAGTTAGGATTTATTTTCCTGCAAGAAAAATAGTGTCATAATGATTAGTGAGAATGGTGCTGGAATGTAAAATATATTTGCATAGAGCCTACATTTCCCTCAGTGCAGATCTGACTTCTTACATTCACTTCAGAGAACTTTAAAGGAACCTTTGCAGATGGATGAACTATTTATTTGTGGCACAGTCGTTGTGTGATTCTGCAATAACTCGGCTTTAAGACACAAAAACCTCAACATCACAAAATTCTACCAAATGCAGCTGTGAAAACATAACATTATCCGGAGGAAAAAAAAAAAAAGAGGTATGATAACAGTCTTCAACTATGCAAGGGGCTGATGCAGTGAAAATGGAAATGAGCTGTTTTTCCTGCTCCCCAGGGAAGGAAATGTAATGGGTGTAAACTGAAGCAAGGAACATGGAAATCAGACATTGCAAAAATCCTTCGAAGTAGAAGGCATAGGTGAGAACTTGAATAGATCAACTAGGAAAGTCATAAAATCCCCATCATTAAGGGTGAGGCATTTATCCTACCTGGATAACCTAGAATTTATCCTACTCAGGAAAGGGGAATTACTGCATGACTTGATATCCCTTCCAGGATTATATTTTACAATTTCTATGATTAAATATGAAAGTAATTAACAGTGCCAGGTTCTCTGAAAAAACAGCCACGAGGCATGTCAGATTTGGCAAAATTAATACATACTTTTGACCTTAATCTTTCTGCACCTTAGTTTTCTATTTACAAAAAGTGGATAATGCCCAATCCTCTCACAGGGGTGTTGGGAAGAATGTTAATTGTCTTTCTGAAGCATTCTAGCAGGAGCAGGAACAGCACTACAGGAGAACCCCTGAGGAGATTCCTAATTCTGGCTGTACAGGAGGGTGCACACCCTGGGCATAAGGGGGTCTGGGTCAGGCAGTGAGCAGCTCAGACAGTGTGTCCATCACAAATACAGAAAGATGTTCATGGAATCCCAGAATGGGTTGGGTTGGAAGGAACCTTAAAGATCATCTCATTCCAACCCCTCTGCCATGGGCAGGAACACCTCCCACTAGAGCAGGTTGATCAAAGCCCCGTCCAGCCTGACCTGTTAAGTCAAGAATGCATTTCCCAGACTTCAAGGGCTTGATTTTCCAGCCTTAGCAACATCTCTCTGCAATTTCCAACACATATGATGAGAAATGTACCCACTGTGTGTCCAGCAGCATTAACTTCGTTTAACTCCAGGTACTTGCAGAGACAGCAAAGCCTTCCCCAGGGTCCATCTCTGCAGGGATAACCAAAAGACTCCAAAAACCACACAGCACCTCATGACATAAAGACAGCAGAGGGGTTCTGGTCAGTTTGGGCTTCAAGGACATAAACAAAAAAAAAATGTTTTAGAGCACAGCCCCGTTATATAGATAGTGCAGTGCTATGATCAAAACAGTAACACATTTACATTCATTCCCCTGTTAAAGATCTGGAACTGAACCATGAGCACCACAGCAGATTTTGAGGGGATATGACCTTAAGTAACTGCACCAGATAAATTAACTTTATTGGCTATACGTACACACTATGTGCATGCAAACATACGTATGTACATACACCTCTCACAATCCCCTGCATAAATGGTTTCCTGTTATTTTAGGAAGATGTTTTCATTTACAACACAGAGCAAATACAAAGTTGTTTCTAGAGGTTCATGTTTCTAGAGATTTCACTTTCCTCTGCTGAGTGTTGCAAAGTTCCCTGGGGTGCAGGAGCTCCCAGCACAGCTCAGCAACTAAACATCAACAAAAGGAGCAGAAGTCACAGACTTCCACCTGCAAGTGTGGTTTTATTCAGCTATTTGATTTTAACAGTGGTCAAAGCTTTGCATTTTAATTTCTTCCTTCATGGGTAGTTAAGTTCCAGCAGTTATTGCAGATCTAGCAACTTTTTAAATACATATACTATAGAAATTAGGAGAATCACCTAAACTTTTATTAATAAGTATCCTGGGGTGCTCAAGTGTTTCCATTGTCATCAAAGTTCTCATATTGATTCTTTGGAAAAAATTTCCTTGCTTTATGCAAAACAAAAAAGATACCAAGGAAAAGTGCAAATTCAGCTTGCCCTGGCTGTGCTGTTTAATACTAATTTCTCTTCCACAAAAGTTTAATTTGCCCACGAGCACGAGAGCTTCTGTCAGTGCAAGCACTGCAAGAGAAAGTCTCCCTCTCTACAACCCTGAGGTGCAGTTGCCAACCAGGCGTCTTAGACTCAATTTACTCTAAATCAAATCATTCATTTCTTACCACAAATGGAATCGTAATGGAGTTATTTATATTTGGCCAACATTAAAAATAGATATTGTAAAATGCCAGCTCAGCTCCAGAGGAGCTCAGATCCATTACAACAGAGGGTAGCAAGAGGCACGCTATTTCTACTGTGCCCCAACAAGAAAGGCACAGAAAAATACTCATTTTGGGGAGAGGAGGAGGAACTTTGGGAAAGCCAAGACACGCTATTCACATGGGGCAGTGACCAAGGCACAGGGACAGGTGCTGGCTGCAGGGTTCATCTGCTGAAGGAAGCTCTGCAGAAGTGGTGGAGGTGGCTGAGCACACAGAATCCCAATATGGTAGGGGTTGGAAAGGACCCATCTGGAAATTATCTCTGCTCCAGGCGCGTTGGGAATCTCTCCAGAGAAGGAGAGTCCACAACCTCTCTGGACAGCCTGGCACAGGCTCTGGCACCCCCAAAACAACTTGCACAGCGCCAGGGAGCTCCACAGCAGCCAAGAGACTTCCACCAAACTGGCCAACGCAGCTCTTGCACCTCACAGGTGGATGGCACTCATATTCTGTTCATGTACCTTCTCACCTGGGCTCACCAGGAGAGCGAGATCTGCACTGGAAATCCTGTCTTAGATCAAAAGCTGTTCATAGGTCTCTGGGTCAACCACGAACAAATTCACAGAATCATCACAGACTGGTTTGAGTTGGAAGGGACCTTCAAAGGTCATCCAGTCCGACCCCCCGTTACACTTCTCCCTCTTAAGAACAGTGTTTTCTAGATATTCCTAAACCACAGGGTGGTTTTTTTGACTTTACATTAACAAATATAAAACATTCAAATGACATTCCATACTTGGCATCCCAATGGCAAACGCACGGCGCGATTGCCCGGCAGAGATGAAAAGTTGTCATTTTGGATAACAGCATGTTGGCTTCGCTTGCCATTATGGGACACTGCATGTCAAAAACATCAATGATGATGATAATAATTTCATCTTAAATGACATTCTTCACCCAAAGATCACAAGCTGATGTTTATAAACTTCAGCCAGACTGGAGAGAAGGAAGAAACATTTCACACTGAGGGTGGGGAGAGCCTGGCCCAGGCTGCCCAGAGAGGTGGTGGCTGCCCCATCCCTGGCCCCATTGCAGGG
>JANIJG010026058.1:41404-57058 GCA_024611175.1 Megaceryle torquata
TCCAGCCCCTCCATGTCCTGCTGGGAGTGAGGGGCCCAGAACTGACCCCAGGATTCCAGGGGCGGCCTCCCCAGTGCAGGGGCACAATCCCTGCCCTGGTCCTGCTGGCCACCCCAGTGCTGACATAGCCAGGTTGCTGGTGGCTTCTTGTCCCCCTGGGCAATCTCTGGATCATCTCCAGCTGCCTGTTGATCAACCCCCTCAGGTCCTTTCCCAACAGGCACTGTCCAGTTACTCTGCCCCAGCCTGGAGCTACTGGGGGTTGGTGGGACCCAAAGGCAGGACCCAGCCCTTGGCCTGGTGAACCTTATCCCATTGGCCTTGTCCCATTGATCCAACTTTGACCATGTTCTAAGCTGTGTTGAGCAAACAACTCCCCACAAACCCCAGGCACGTGCTCTCCTCCCCTTGGTAAGCCGCAACGTGCCAGCGCTCCTCACCAGTGTGCCACACACCACTAGGTGGTGGGATGGGGCTCAGCACCCCCTGGCTGGCCTGGACCTGCCCACACCACAGCCCATGGTGCCCAACAGCCAGAGCTGCCCAGTGTCCCTTGCCCGTGCTTCGCTATGGGGAAGGGCAGCAGCAGTGCCATGCGCTGGGGTCCTGCTGCCGAGAGCTGCGGTGCCGCTGCCGAGGCCGCCCCAGCACACTGGGCACCAGGGATCGGGGCAGCAAGAGCAGACTGCGCGCTCTGCTTTTGTTCTCGCCAGCCTCAGCGGTTTGCTTGAAGCACCATCTCGTGCCACAGGTCGCAGCGTGTGCCGTGGCCACTGCGAAGATGCTGTAAGGCTGTTTCTCGGGCAAATGTGAAATCGGGGAGCACCTCCTAGCAGAAACACCCGTGTACTCCACCAGTACACGCGTGCTCATGCAGAAACCAGGGGTTTTTTACTCAAGAAAAAGCTGTCTTTTTTTCCTGACTTTGTAACTGCTCATTAGGGCAACTGTAAATCGTTGAGCATTTCTGGGACTCTCCCCGGGACTGGAACACCCATCGGATGCACCAGCTCTGTAGCACCACTACAAACCACGCCGCTGTCGGTCTCAGGGATGGCTGCAGGCAAACGCTGTGCTGCCGCCGGAACGAGAGCAGCCGCCGCTGCTCTCTGCCAGGGCCGCGACTGGAGCACCCTGGGCTTTAGTGTCGAGGGCAGGGGGCTCCTGACTCTCAAGGAGAGGCTGGAAGAGCTGGATCTGTTCCCTTTCCAGAAAAGATGGCTAGGGGAGGACTTTGTGGCTGGCTTTATCTATTTGGCAGTTACAGAAAAGAAAGGGCCAGGCCCTTTCCAGCTGCGCACACTGAAAGATGAGGGGCAATGGACACGAGCTGCTCTGAGGGAAAATCTGACTGGACAGCAGGGGAAAGAGGTTTCACACTGAGAGGAGTCAAACACGTAACGGGTGGCCTGGAGAAGCTGCAAATCACTGTCTATGGAGCTTTTCAAAGCTCAGCTGCAGAAACCTGGAACAACCTGATGGGATGTTGAAGTCAGCGCTGCTCTGAGTGGGAGGACAAACCAGAGACCCCCAGGTAATTCCAACCAGAATTATTCCATTATCCTGCAACTGAAAACAGACTTGAGTGGCAGCTTTATTAGACTCCATGCAGACTAAAAAGCAGCTAATCCAATGAACACATTTAAAAATAAACCTGCTTTCTACTCTACAAGTTCTGGTGATGTCAGAGAGATTCTCCAATCTCAGTAATTCAGCTTCAGAGCATGTCATAAACTGGTCTGTAATTAGCACCGTCTAGAACACTGATAAGAAGTGACCATTAGCAGTCTGCAGCACAAAACCATCTACATTTCTAAGTGTGCCTTTTGAAACATCCTTTATATGCTGCTTATGAACACAGGAGATTGAAAGAGGCCAGTAAAGGCTAATACATACCTATCAAGTACATAGCCAAGAGCCTTATGCCGTATTCCTGAGTAAACCGATGGGCTTGTTTCCCAAGCAATTAAATTGGAAGCATCATGGAAAAGATGAATGTTTACCAAGTCAAAGGCACTATGATAAAGAAAAAAAAAATATATTCAGGATAAAAGAAAAGAACATTTGTTGCATCAGCAAGGCATTCAACATAGCGACACTTACAGTATTGTCTCTTGTGGTACCTTATCAGTTACTCACGCAGACCGTGCAAATTAAGCTATCATCATCAGAAAATTGTCAAAGACTATCACAGACTTACGACAACTCATCCACAGGTAAAACTGTCTCCAGGCATTTGCTTAAAATATGCATAATATAAAAATAAAGAGCTTTTTGTCAGTTATCATTCATATTCAAGCGGTACCCTCTCAGTAAAATATTTTGTAAGAAAATTGAATGTGTAAAGAAACAATTTCAAGTTTATAAAGCTGGAGGTAAATACCTAATAAACGGTAGCTTTGCAATAAACAAAATGAAAAGCTATTGACAGGAGAATTTTACTGACATTAATGGCTAAATAATAATAGTGCAACTCCTTATCTGTCCCTGTGTGCAGAATGCTGAGGTAACAGCGGTCGATCCGCACAGCACTTCCAGTCAGGGAGAGGACACAGGCTGATGAACTCCGACTGCGCCTGCACCATCGCAGAATCGTACAGTTGTTTGGGCTGGCAGAGCCCTTTCAGCTCATGGAGTCCAACCATTCCCCCAGCACTGCCAGGGCACCACTGACCCATGGCCCTCAGCACCACAGCTCCACCGTGGGGGGCTTGGAAACCCCTCCAGGGATCACGGGGACTCCACCACTGCCTTGGGCAGCCTGGCACAGCCCTGGACAACCCTCAGCGGGGTTGAAGAACTTTTTCCTCATGTGCAACCTAAACCTCCCCTGGGGCAACTTGAGGCCGGTTCCTCTTTTTCTATCACATCCTCGCAAATCCATTGCCATCAATAAAGTGCTCCATGAATGCCTGACCTGAGAGTGAATCTATCATCAGTCACACCATGGGCAGTCCAAAACTCCTCAACATTTGCATTTTACTCTTCAAAATCTTTAAATTATTACTTTTCCAACAAAAACTCAGAGTAGTTAGTGTCAAGTCAAAAGGTGCAGCAATCACTTGCAGCACACCATCACCCGACTCTGGCTTTAGAGCAGTTCTGGTGTTCAGCACACAGCAGTCCTCGTGCTGGGAACTGATCACTAGGGCATGAGCAAACCTCCCTCTGGTCCCTTCTCGTGCCCATCACAACCCCTCACCAAGAGACACGTGGAAACCTCCCCAACAAACCCTGCCAAAATGCACTCTTAACAAACCTCCTGGCTCGGTGGCTTTCAAGAAAACAAGCGTGCGGATAAAACTAACACTATTTCAGGAACGGCAGCTGTCAGTAGTCTAAGTTTGAGGGGAAAAATGACAACGAAGCACCAAGCAGAGTTCCCCTGACTGCAGCACCGCTGCGCTCCAGTCTTTCACAGGTATGGCTTCCAGTGTGTTCTAGTGACTAATTAGGGTTCAATTCAGCCCTGATGGAGCGTGGGACGATCTCTTCTCTATAAGCTGTGAGCTAGTGTGTGTCTGAATCTCCAAAACATGATTTGTTTGCCTTAAGGATCAGCATAATCTCCACCACATCCCACTGGCTGCTGCCTCTCTCTGCAACAGCAGCTTTTTCTGTCTGTAGAAAAAATAAAGAATCCTGATGTATCCGACCTGGACCAAGTGCATAATAAGGAAGAAAATGGCCATATACTCCTTTTCCAAAGCAAGCTTTGCAAGTGGAACCGAATCAACAATCATGTTGGAGAAACCCAGGTGCTCCAGACACAGCACCACGTGCCTGTCTCCTGAATGTACGGGATGAAAAGAAACCTGACCTTGCTGACTCACGAAGGTGAAAACGAAAAAAAAAAAAAAGCATGTTTTTCCTTCTAAGGAAAATTCCACAGTGCTCAGGAAAACACAGAGACGTTTGCACACATAACCCACCACCTCCTGGCTCTGCACCACGGAGGGGAGGCCAACTGCCTTTACCGCACAGAGGAACTCCAGGCAAATGGGATTGATTTGAGCGATGATCTTTGAAGATGTAAACTCGAATATGCGCTAAGGCAAGAAGTGAATTGTCCCATCCCTACTGTAACAAACCCCACACGCTCTCTCTGGCAGTGGCCAAATCTCCCACAATTTCCCCCTTTTTGGGAAGGCACAGAGATAATGAAATATATTCACATGCCTCAGGGTAGAGGAAATGTTTGAACTCAGATATAAAAAACTCTTCTTGGTTAAGGGTCAACAATTGATTAGCAGAGGGATTAATAAGAAGTAAGTATGGGAAAGATGCAGGGGTCTTGTTGTTTTGGGGTTTTTTTAGAATTTCCCTTTCATTGACTTGCCTCTTTTCTAAAAATGCTGCAAAAGAGAAAAAAAAAAAAAATCCAACAACATTTGTTGTTTTGTTTCCGAGAGAAAAACGAACAGATTTGGTGTTGGGCGAGTCTAAACCATGATAAAACTTCACTGTTTTTGTATTTGGAGAGCCAAGCAGGGACAACAGTGACGTTATCACGTGGGGTGCCAGGAGCTGCTCTTGCATCAGCCGGGAGCTCCCGGGTACCACAGCTCGGTCTCGGCTGAACTCTTGCCAGCTGTGCAGAAGAACCCGCTCAGAAAGGGAATTAACAACCTGACAGACTTGATGTAAACGTTGAGAGCAGTACAACTCGGGCACGGCTGTGAAACAAGAGAGTGCTGACAAACTTGGGTCATTCAAGATCCACACCTTGCAATAACCATTAATTACTTGAAGTCCTTTGTCACCCGAGTACCAGCTGTATTGATTTTCATTAACTTGGCTTACATTTTTAATAAAACGCTGATCATTAATTACATAAAATGCTGGATGTCTATCTGGGACCTACCTTCTTTTCCTTGAAGTCAACGGGCAATTAATTCCGTATCAGCCCGAAGCTTTGCGAAGGAATAATCAAGATTTAAATACCTCGTAAGCCCAGACCTTAAAAGCACAGTGTCAACTTCTCAATATGCTTTACTTTTGACCGGATTAATCTCGTAATTCTTCCGAACTGAAAACAAAGGGCTGCTTTCCAAACTAAGAGTCCGTCTGAGCCAGGGAAGGTGCCTCGCTCTCCAGAAAAGCGGGGCCGGTTTGCAGGGGCAGCTCTGTGTGTGCGCCCACAACTCCCAGTCCAGCCCCTCTTTAGCAGATGAGCCGCTTCTCGCCCTGCTCTGCCAGCTGTTACCGCGTGTCTCGTCCCGCTCCGTGGACAAGGAGGGAGGTGATGCTTTGTGACCCCCCGACAGAGGCTGTCCCTGCTCAGCCCGCTCCGAACAACAACAAAGCTATTGATTAGTTCCCCCCAATGAAACAATCAACAAACGCTCCGGATAAAGGGGTTCTTTTCATGGGCGACGCCTAAACTTCGAGGAACAGGAAGGAGTTGTTGGAAAAGAGGGAAAGAGGGGGAGGGAGCGAGTGAGGAAGAGAAAGATAAAGAGAAAAGGTTCTCACCACCCGCGGATCCAGCGATGTCTCACAGATCGGTCCAAGTCTTCAGTTCGTCGGTGGTGGGTGCACACCCATCAAGATCTTTCTGTCCCTTTATACCCTTGAGGTATCTGGGTGGCATTCCCAGCTTGCAGAGGAAGCGCTGTTGATTTGCACGACCCCGGGAGCTCGCCTGCCCCCCGCTCCCCCCGGCGCAGTCAGCGGGGGCACTGAACGAAAGAAAAGAGCGAGTCCCACCCCTGCAGAACTTCTCTCTGCAAGGAGCCAAAGGGGCAGCACGGAGACATTGGCAGCAATCAACGCTTCTCCCCTCCGGCCAGATCTTTCCAGATCTTATCACCACAGAAGGCTTGAGGCACACAATAGCCGGGCTCTTACACCGTGCTCTTCAGCTGCCATAACTTTGGCTCCTTTATGGTGATGCATTCAGCTTCTTATTAAATCTATTCATCTCTTCCAACATTCAATAGCATAATATGCAAAGCAGCTATCAAATCTATAGGAGATGTCTTCCTGACAGAAATCTATAATACGAGAATAATGTAGTCTCAAAAAGGGACAGGACATATGTCAGAGATGAGAGATTTGGAATTCAGAGTCTAACATACTCCACATTCGCATCTGTAAGAGAAATAACGAGTTTAATCTTATTTAAGATGTATGCTCCTGGCCTCACTCCCTGAATTTTCTGAAAGCGCCTCCATTAGTGAGCTTCATGATGCTTAACTGGTCTGTTCCTGAATTAGGATCAAATTCAAAGTTTATATCCTCCCTGTGAAGGCTGAAGTACCCATCCTCCACATCTCTGCCTCAGCCAGTGTGCTACACAGAGGTTTGTAGGCAATAGTCCAGCTCAGAAAGAGAAAATCATGGGGAAACAAACAGAGATGCTATAGATATTTGTGAAAAGGTGGCCATTCCAACTTCAGGCAGGGGTTTTTTTATAGAGAGCGCTGACAACAAAGGTAGAAAGCCTTGTCCTTGTGTCTGCTGGAAGCTGCAGCTCCAGAGAGACTGGTTTTCATCTGGTTTTACATTTGCACAAGAACACAAAATCTGCAGCCTGATCTCATATGCAATACTCTCCTCCAACATAAGGTACAACCCTCCGAGCTTCCAGCCTGCTCCTAACCCTGCCCACCACTAAGGACGGAGAAAACCTTCCAGGCAGGTACGCTGACCGTGGTCAGGCTGCCTTGAGAAGCTGTCAGTGTACCCCTTTTTAAAACGGCAGTGAAAACAAGCCCAAATAACCCCTTTCTTCTTACTGTTGCTAAGGGTTCTATCTCACTGACATCAACAGGTTGATCCTGGCTAAGGAACCTGTTCCAGACAATGAATGAACACCAGTGAGCTGAAGGCAGGGCAGTGTTCAGGATAAATAAGAGGGAATTAAAGGCCTGTTTGTGTATTGAAGGGTGAGCCCATAAAGGTCACTTGTCAGGGAAGGGGTTGACTGGGTAGAAGAAGCAGGGGCTGTGGAGCAGGAGCCAGTTGTTTCTCCAGACAGCAGGAGGAGGTTCGGGGCTCTGACAGATTCCTCCACCTACAAACACCTCCCAGGGTGCTTTTGTGCATTTGCTTGGCAAAATAAAGCCAAAGGGAACACGAAAAAGCTGCGTGCACACACAAAAAAAAGAGAAATACGCAGCCAGACAAAGCACCAGAAGCGCTGCTTGCAAAACACCTGCAGAGCTTTGGGGCAAAGCGTTTTCTGGAAAGGGTCTTGAATTAGAAAGCAAAATATTTTGGGTCTGATTCCCACTATTGATATGGAAAAGCAAGTGTAGATTTTTTGAAAGCAGTTGAGATAATGTCACAACCCCCCAGGGGAACAAAAGCTTTACCTTCTACCAGACATCAGCCACAAGAGCCATGATTTTCTTTGCCATTTACTCTTTTTTTTTACAATTTCTATACTAGACAGGAATTTACTGATTAATACCCGAAGACGGTTCATATATCGTCCCAGTCCTAGAAAGCAGCAGAGAAAAACAAAACAAAACTAGTCCAAAGTATGAGATTCCTCCAACTCTTTCAATTCTACATCTGTGTATTTTAAAGCAAGTTTTACCCCTTTCCATTTCAGAAAATCAATAAATGTTTGACCTATAGAACTAAATGTACTGTATAAAAGCATCTGTTTAATCAGCAGCCGCATTGCCTCTGATTTCATGGAGATGGTTCATGTGTATACACTTGAGCTGGCTGAGCTGTACAAAAAGTGAAAAAAATAACTTTGATAAAACTTTTTCTAAGTAGATTACAGCTTCCTGGTTTCAGAGGTCGGTTTGTCATATTGGAACGGGCTCCTAACATCATTTTGCTTTGGAAAAATAAAAATGGAAATCTGTGTGTCTGTCCAGACAAAAAATGAAAGTGAAAGGAAAGGGCTGTTCCTGGGGACCACCCGGCCAGCCCATCCTTCTCTTCCAGTGCAGCCAAAGGAGCTGCCGGCAGCCTCCTGTTCAGCCCTGGCAGCAGCAGGAGCAGTGCCAGGGGAGCTGGGACATCAGCGGGGCAAATGCTCCTGCTCACTTTGCACCAGGGACCTGCACATCCCCTGCAGACATCTGGACCATCCAGAGCAACTACCAAGAGAGGAGAAACAGAGAGAGAGTTTTCACACTGCAGCCTCATCTCACTGTGCTCTGCTCCTGCTTAGATGAATCATCAGAGGATTATCTGTCATTAATAAAAAATAATAATAATAAAAAAAATCAACCCTTTTGCATAACCTTAAATGAAGATCCAATATTTATGGATATTCTCTGTAAATACAATGCTGAAATATGTCTGTGCTCAGAAGCTTTTTGTTCACCAAGTCCTGACAAAATGTGCTAATGACATGCAGATTATTACAAATTTATCATGCTGATTTTATGTTGATGAAAGTTTAAATATACACTGAACTATCAAGCAGAGACAAGGGTGGGGGAGAGATGCTCATAAACTGTGACACCACGGTAACAGAGGCTGATTTCTGATTTTCTGACATGCCTCCCGTGGAACTCAAAGCACTGCTGAATATCAAGCATTTGTCCGAAGGAAAGTGCATTACAAAGTCAAAAATGTTTTATTAAAAGACAAGAGAGGGGCAAAACCAAACCAAAGACTAATTTCGGAAGATAGCTAAAGCTGCAGAGGGATTCTGCACTTGCAGTTCTCCTTATTCCCCGTGTCTCTACTAAAGGTTCAAACATATTTTAAAAAATAAGAACAAAAGTTGATGTGTGAGTTCTCCCAGCACTGGGACTTAGTAGACCATCGGTTGCATCAATAATGGGTGGGCTTCACTATTTGCTCTTTCTGAAATAACTGGTATTCAAAGAGTTCTGACTGTGAGGCACCAAAAAAGACATTTCAGGGGTAAACTCTGAAAAATAATTCATTACTGGGTCATGGAGAGGCACTATTTGATCACTTCAAGTCATGCATTTACCTTTGTAAATGAATAAATTCAATTGAAAAATGCCTGTTGAGGTTAATGAAGTGGATTCTGAGTCTGGAAACCAAGAATAACCCCACTGGCAGCTACAGGCACATAGCCCCACTTAGAACCTTCAACGACGTTGTTCATAAGGAGGAGACAAATATAAGGAGAGTCAGAATTCTGAGTGATTAGGGAATAGGTGAGCAGCCACCAGTGCTCACAAGCAGGTTCCTGGCCCCTTTCTGATAGGTGTCCCGGGACTGAACACACCGTGACCCTGTCCATAAATGATGCGTCAAGTCCTGGAATCAACTACTTCAGAGAAGTGATCCCTCTGTCACGTCTAATACATGTGAGTCTCGTAGCTTGCGTATAAAAACACTTCAAGTTTTGCATAGAAATAAACAAACTTAGCTCGATTAGTAGGACTCTTTTCAACGGGTTTTTAATCACCTTTATACTTCCCACAAGCGGTTTCAGCAGAGACTTCTCACGAATCCGCATTCTTTCAAGACGTCAGCCAACACCCCCCTTATAAACCTCCGCTTGCCTCAGTAAAGATGAATGGGCTTTAAACAGAAAGGTTTCAGACGCCAAGTGCAACTTGAGCATTATAACACGAACACGGCTTTAATTTTAAAAGGTAGGCTCGGCAAGACGCGGCGTACGTGGGTGCGATTCATACATATTAATGCCCTAAGTGCGTCGTTTGTCTTTGCTTGATGTAAACTGCATTTGTCTGTTAGGGCAGAAACTCAGCCTACCATAGTTGTAGCTATCAGCAGCTATGGATTAACGAGATTTGCAAGGAAGGGAGCAAATTAGAGAAACATCAGTCGTTGTTCTGTTAGCCACCAGCACCGGGCCAGCGTTAACTGCTCGGCTCACGCAGGAAATTCTCCTGAGACACACGACTCTCCCCAGCAAACACACCAAGTCTCCGGGCTGAAATGCATCCGTGGCTATTACTAGTGCTACACACTCTTCATACTTCTAATTTTTCAACTTCTAAATGACAGCACTTCTTTTCTTGAAGAACTCATCCCATTTGTACCGTGCTGCCCAGCCCTCGTACGCTGCAGGATGATAAAACAGCTGAGCAGATCACCCCCAGGCAAGACCACGTGTACCCTGTTGGGGCATTTTATCTCTGTTCTGATCCTTTTTCTAGTAGGAAATGAGATCAACCCTACCAGAAATGGTAATTTACCTCATGTCATTTTTTACCACCTAAAAGGGTTGGGGTTTTTTTCTCTTCCTGTAGGCAAGAGTGGATCAGAAACAGCAACTGCTGATTTCAAACGCTTCCATACTTAGAGGAATAGCATTTTACACTGAACAACAAGGTCTCCTTCAGTGCTACCCAAACCACTACTGAACCACAAACCACTCATTCAGATCCCTCACCATGGATGCTGGCTGCTTTGATGCCATCAATGCAAACCTCAGCAGCTGCTCTGGCTGCACAGCTGAGAGCAGCTTGGGATGGAAACCTCTACGGGCATCCCTGAGTGTGAATCTGGGTGTCACACTCTCACACATACACACCTCACCAATCACCCTTTGACACAAAGCCACCTCCCTGTTTAGCTGCCAGCAAGCAGGCAGGGGAGCCCGTTATGGAAAAATCTCTCTTTTACCAAATCCTACCTGAGTGCTGCTCTAAAAATGTGTATCTGTCAAGATTTATGGCTGAGCCACCCACTAGATGAATGGCAGATGCTCTCTATTAACCCCTCTCCTTTCTCAAGGGGAAGAGAAAGAGAATAAGGGAGAGAGACAGACAGATTATAAAAGAAACTAAAGAGAATAAGGGAGAGAGACTGACAGATTATGAAAGAAACTATAGAGCTTTAGTGAAAATAATAACAATAAAAATAAATATATAGAGATACAAACCCGTCAGCTTTAAACTGATTATGACATGCTTGGGATGGAATCCCTCACTGGTCACATGTACACATCATCTCTGGAAAATGTTTATGAGGGCAAGTTTAATGTGAAATACCACTGGAGCCCTGTGTTCCCCTGAGTTAGATGGTCTGAACATCCAAGCCTCACCTCAGCTTCCAGTCCTGACCAAAAGAAGGACCTTTCCTACTACTTTGTTACTTGGACTTAATACCTAAGATCACTAGATACTTCTCTGTACACTTCTAACTCATGAGACTGCTAATTCTTTACCTCCTGCAGAACAGACAGCTCACGTCCTTCAGAAAGAAGTGATATCTCAAAATACAGAGAGCACTCAGGAAAGAAAAAAAGTCTCACACAAAGTGGGAGAGGGTATAAGTGACAAGTGATGCACTTCAGAATCTGGCAAGAAAAAAAAATACAAACCCCAAACCAAAACCAACAAAAAAACCCAAACCAAACCCAACCAAACAAAAACTTTTAAAAGTACTTGCAGTTGAACTGATTAAGAAGCAGTTTCTTTCCCTAATTATTTGTAAATAACAAATGGCTACATAGCTCATTTTACGACAAAGCCGTTAATTGTCAGAGCTCTTTGCCTGATTTCTCGATTCACGGATCTGTTTGAAGCTGTGTGTCAATATTTTACTCTCGATAACTAATTTTACACGTAGTGCTCTCCAAAGGACTGGGCTGACTTATGCTGCATTTCCAGGCACCTGTGGGGTAGAGCTGCCTGGACCTACTCCTAAGGAGGAGAATCAACCTCATCAGGAGAAGAAGAAACCAATAAAGCCGCAGGAAGCCACATCCCAAGCAGCTGCAAATTGATGCTGTTCACCGAGGATGAGGGGTTTACACAGGCTAGGACCAGACCCAGTAAGGGGACTGACTTCTCCTCTTTTTTTTTCTTTTTTTTTTCTTTTACACCAGATTTCTCATCAGTTGCTGTGCTCTCACCACCCAGATCGAGCAGTCATCTCACATAGTTTGATAGAGAACATGGTGCCCTATAGCAGCCCGAGGCTCCAGTGCCTGCAAGTGATGCTGGCCTGAGCAGCAGCCTGAGGTCCTCATCCTCAAAGGGTCACAAGTTTGTACCTCCCCCCGTGTCATTCCCCACATCCCCAGGGACCAGATGAGGGAGAAGAGCTGGTGCTTCTCCCGGTGTGATCCTGGATCCGAACAGAGGGTCGATGCAAGGCAGAGTGAGGGACAGCAGCAGCTGCTTTAAGCAGAGACCTGTGCACAGCAATGATACACCGAGGTGTTATGGATATAAGACATTTCCCTTGAAAGTGGCCTTACAGTTTACAAGCTACAAGCTCCTCATTAAATCTCCTTGACAGGAAGATTCTGTTGTGGGATTTGGAATAGGAAAGGAAAGCCATGCCCTGATTCTTGGCTTAGTCACGTCCAGATGTGATGGACAGGAGTAAGAACAGTTTTGCAGGGTCTGGTGAATTACAAAACTTATTTTCAGTTACTGCTAGAAATGCTTATCATTAAGTCCATACCAAAGAGAGCACAAAAGCACAACAATATTTGGCTGTTTTTCCAGAATTACTGACCAGAATTCATTGCAGGTGTTGGGCATCGCTCTCTGACTCCTCAGGATAGTAGGACAGGGAGGAGAGGTCTAAAAGTGTAAGATATGGAATTAAAACTGCAGAAGATCATCCAGACGTGTCCCAAGGAAACTAAATGTGCACGTGTTTTGACTCAGACACTTCATTTGGGCAATATTGCCTAGAAAAGAGTTTGTATTATGAGCAATATACCTGATGTATTCCTAGGTTTACTAGAAGGCAAGCAGTAATTTGGGTAGATTTCCTCCTTCTCTGATGCTAATATTTTTGGTAGTTGCAAACCTGCAGCAGGGTCACGTAAAACTGTCTGAAGTGGGGAAGAAGAGATTGAGTCACACCTGCAGTCTGTAAAGCAAGTAACACACCCACAGAGAGACCAGAATGCCTGACGTGGATCGCTGTTCTCAGAGTAAGCAGCTCCCAATTTGCTTGTAAATCTACAGGATTGCAGTTACATTTGAAAATCTGAAATGTTTATTTAAGGGCCTATTTTGTTCATCAAGGAAAAATAAAAGAAGCTGTGTCTCTGAGTAAGGAACAGAGCACCTGTCGGGCTACAAACTGGAGAACTGGTTCTGAAAGGTCAAAGCAAAACAAACCAGAGCAGACCCGAAGGCTTAACTCTGAACGGTGATTTTAACGGATTCATCCATTTTAAATTACACACTAAGCCAGCATTTTATTACATGGAATGCAGTGGCTACCCACCCACCCCAGAACCTGCTTCCTGCTTGCCTTCTAACATCAATATTACTTGTGGCATCTTCCACACTAATGCAAAACTGTGTACAGATTTTAATGCTCAGAGAGGAAATAAAAGGGGAAAAAGACAAAAGACAAAAAAGACAGACTTATGTGGAACTCCGTTTCCCTGCCCAAACCTGTTTCAATTGGCAGCATGCAAGTTTAATGAGTTTTTTTGTGATAGTCGGAAGCTCGGCGCTCGTAGCAAGCTTGAATTTTAATTTTCAGTTATTCAACAACAGAGCTGGGCACACATTAACAAAAAAGCAATTACTCCTGACATCTCAGCACTTACCCCCTGTCATTTCAGAACAGGAACGCGAGGTGAATGGGGACTTTCAGTTACAGAACACGAATGGAGGAAAGTTGAAGTGCTGGATTTTTCGTTCCAAAAAAGGTGGATTGAAGGTTTCAAAGCAGAGGAGACACGGGGACAGTCAGCGTTAAACAAGGTTCACGTTCCCACTTTCCCTATCAGTGAATTTTGTGAAGCCACAGAAATTATTACAAACTAGCAAGGAGAAACACGAAAGGAGACCTTGGCCATGTGAAATAATGAACCGTTTTCTTGCTGTGTCTTTGGGCACAGAAAGAAGGAAAGAAGGGGTTGAGTAGGGAATAAGAGCTGGGATGAAATAGGGATTAGACGGGGATGGGATAGGGATGGGGGTGAGAGCTGAGGTGCCAGGGGGCATTGACCCCCCACAGTCTGCTCCAGAACCCAAAACCTCAGAAACTGGTCCACACGAGTCCTATCAATGGGATGGATTAATGGGCTTTCCCTCTGGTCTAATGGGGGAAGAGCTGAACACCCAATTCCAGGTGCATTCCTGGAAGCTTCAGAGATGCTACTTTTGAAATGAGAAGATCTGATCATTTCCAGTGCAGATCCTCAGCTAAGCAGTAACTGCTTTCAGCGGCATTTTGCGAGTTTCCCAAGATAAACCTCCAGCAGAGCACTGCTATATTTAGCTATGTTATCTGTATGTATGTATAATTAAGTGGCCTACTACATTATTCAAAGAAAAATGCAAACTCGGTTTACGTGCGCTGCATTTTTTTTTAAGCTCTAATTTGAAAAATATGTTTGGGAAAATTCATAGTGGGCCACAGCTGCTGCAGGATGGAAATTAGCCACCCTATAAACTGGAACAAGCTGCACAAAAATAATTCTTCAGGAATGATTACAGCCTCTATATTTGCACACAACTTGAACTGAAAGGATACCAGCCGCAGAGGCTACAACTGGCACGTTATTCGCCGTCTGAGTAGTACTTAAAAGTTTATTCTCTTAATATTGGCTTGGCTGAGCACAAGAATCACCTGCTTGCCTAGTAAGTAGGGGCAAAGTTACTTCTAGCGGGTACAGACTCATATGCAAATTTAGCCTGCCAGTGGCTTTTCAGTGATAATATTCAAAATAATTATATTTGTTCCTCATAGAAACATCTGCTGAATATCACTGGGCAAAATGGGTTTTTTTATGGGGGAAAAAAAAAAAAAAAGGAAAGAAAAAAACCAAACCCGTGTTTTCTTCCATGTTCAATATGCATAAATATACCTGCAGGAATATTTGCTGAAAATCTGCTACACAGCCACACAAAGCACAATTTTATTAACAATTGCATCATTACCCACTAATCCAAAACTGACCCTATTTTTCCTTGGGCATTTGCAGAATTATATTTTGTGGCTCGTGATTGGAAAAACGCATATTATGAATTTTTTTTTTCTTCTATTTTCTGTTTCTAGCAAGTAAGAAAGCCTAATTCATTAAAAAGTTCATTTGTTACATGCCTTTTCAATTAACTTCGCCCCTTTGTTTTCTGTATTTACTCCATTTCTAAAAGGCATTGCTTTCCCTTCACCCCAAATCTGCTTGCCTGTCAGAGAAAGGGACAAATCCTGGTCCCTTTGGTGCCACAAACAGAAAAATTTTCCTAGTCTGATCCTCCTCTGCCCTCCACATTGCATCATTCTGTACGGTGGGACACCGAGGGGTGGGGACACCGACACCATCCATCCCAATTGCACAAGCATGTCCCCTGTGCTGGGAGCATCAGCCATTGCTGCTGGAGGAGCAGGTCCAGTACAGCCAAACCTGCTCTCCCAAAATTGAGTATTTTACACATTCTGTCATGAAAAAGGCATAAAAACCCCTGCTGCACTGACCACACATCCCCCACTGCCCTGCGTTCCTTTGATCAGAGAGAGATGCACATTATGAGCTCCCTGGGCAGGAAATGTCCCCAAAACCAAAACATGGGTTTAGTGCAAGCTGGTGCAATATGCTTTTTGTGGTGCAGAGCCTACCATAGGTCCCTCTGTGCCATTGGGCATTGGCCATGGTGGCTTGTACTGGGTTTAGAAACTTAAAAGCCACTTTGAACCAAAATAGGTCTAAGATCATCAAGTCCAACTGCTGCCCTAGCACTGCCAGGGCACCACTGACCCATGGCCCTCAGCACCACAGCTCCACGGGGGGCTTGGAAACCCCTCCAG
>JANIJG010026059.1:0-41004 GCA_024611175.1 Megaceryle torquata
CAGAGTTCATGAAGATGTGGGGCTGCTAAGCAGATTACAAGGAGCACCTTGGGAGCTATAGCAGCTTCAGTTTGTTGAGGGGGGAATGATTTATTTTAGGGGTATAGAGATGCTGGAGATTTCATTTGATCTTAGATTTTAGTAGGATAACAAATTTTCATGTGTTCTAACTCGGAGACAAATCCCGTGTGGTTTGGTGGTATTTGTGACTTTCACTCGAAACTCAACAAGCCTCAGTAACTACTTTTGCTTTGACATGGTGGCTTCTTCCAATGAAGAACCCTGAAATTTAGTAGGATTGAGCAGGACTTAGGCAAAGTCTTGTGATGCAAAATGATCTCTTAAAACAGCTCTAGGAAGTCTGTATAACACAAGAGCAGCTTGAGATGAAGGGAGTAGCAGAAGTCAGCAAGAAGCAATGGCTGGGAGGAGGCTGGTGGTCTCTGGTGGCACTTATGAATTCCTCCAAACGGGGAACTGAGAAGGACCCATTTGATGTAACAGGGTAAGAAGCCAGTGTCTCCTGTCTCAGCGAAGAGAACGTGCAAGAAAATAACCATAGAAAGGTCAACTGAAGTTAGGGTAAATATGAGGCTTGTGTTTACAGCCCTTGGTAGGAGAAAGCTTGAATGCAAGCAGTTGATTTTAAGGAAAATTGTTTTGTTGGGCTGGCAGGAGCATCGTTTGCTAATTGTTAATAGGGATCTACCTGATGATAGCAGGAAAGTGAATTCTCTGTGAAGGAATGATTGCTACCAGCTGGATCCGAGCTGCAGAAGGCTGCCTCTCAAGTCTGAGGTGCCTTTAACTACCCCAAACAACCCTGTAAAGCACAAAATTATCCTGAGACCTAAGAGAGAGGAAGTTTCTTCTAAATCTATCCGCTGTGGTAAGTGGGGCTTGGGTACTCTTTGCAAGAATGGCAGGGTATGTTATGAAGCTCAACAAATTTCAGGGTAGAAATTAAACTGCACGAAGCCTTGTGACACTTCTCTATACACAGATGTATGTTTAATTCATACATTTAACTGAGCAAATTCAGGAATATGTAGTAGTGCAGGACTATGCTGTCCTGGCCCCTGCAAGGACTCCCTGCTACAACCTCCTGTAGGAAACTCCAAGCCTTAGGCTGTGCCATTTGTGTACTAAAATGTGTGTTGCAGTCAACCCCTGAATGGGCATGAAAACAGCACAAATATTGCAGGGTAAAGGACTTAGCTGGGAAATTCCTGCCAGTCCCTTAGGGCCTGGTCCAAAGTAAATAACCCCTCAGGAGATAGAGGCTGAGGCCAGACTAAAAACCAGTGCTTAATTCAGTCACAAGGAAATTGCCGTGACTCAGTTTCCCCAATTTAGTTGAGGTTAATTTGTTTTATTTTGAAGAATGGGGTTTGTTCTATACAAGTTTCCATATTCCTTTTGTCTCCATGAAGCCCCCATCAGCTGGAGAAGTTTCCTCCTTTGTTTCACTGCATTTGACAATAGAAGAGAATTTTCCCCTCTCAGCTGGCAGATTAACCATTATAGTCAGTGAAAAGTACTGTTCAGCAGGGTCAAGTCATTCCACTTAAATGGCTTTGACTTTGCTATGCCAATTATTAATTTTCATGAATTCCAAAATATGTTTTATGCTGATAAAGCTTCTTAAAGCGTTTCCTCTAAAGCTGTCTTAAAGAAAGTGGCTCTTACATAAATCCTTTGGAATATCTAATGTGCCATGGCTTTTCCTATAAATATTCGCCAGTTCCTTATTTTCACTAAACTTCACAAGTGGGTAGGTATTGATTATTTTACCAGTTACAAGAGAAAAGTCTTGGATACTTGCAGATGGTCCTAATAAACTCAGAGAGCAATCTGCTGCCTTCAGCCTGGCCGAGAGGGCAGTAAGTTTCCTAGATTTCCTACCTTCTGTTTCCTCTTGAATATTTGTATTTTTCTGTTTTGATGTTGGAAATAAATTTGCTGCCTATAAAAGGCACTTTACTGACAGGATTGATCCAGAAAACTCCCCCCCCACCCCAAAGTCTAGAAAGGTTTTTCACACCAGGGAAAAACTTAAAAAATATGAGGGCTGGGGGGTGAGAACCTGACTCCTGGCAGTCAGGTGAGGGCTGAGCTACCCTACAGCAAATCCCTCCTCTGTGAGATAAACCAGATTTAATGGCTTCATCTGCACAACAAAGCATCTTCTCACACAATTTGCTCAAATTGTCCTTGTTTATCATTGTCTCTGGCTCTTCACCCACGGCCTCGGGGTGACAAAACACTGGTCGAGCATCTGCAACAGGCTGAGGGTGGCTTTGGGGTGTTTGTCCACAAGGTTACATAGAACTTAAATATTCTGACTGCTAATTGATTCCCTGCTACTCTCTCTAACAGGCCAAATAAAGCAACCAAAGAGCTGTCAGTCTGCTGTGGTTTAGGCACCTTGGAGTAAATGTAGCCTGCTTGGCTGCTAATGAAACTGCTGTCAGCTGAAGGACATCGTGCACGCTGCACTGGTGACATGCCATCAGCTCTGGGGCAGGTTCATTTGCTGCTTTGCTTTTCCGTGTCATTTTTCACACAGAAATAATGTCCACATGTTCTGTTATAAAAATTAATAAACCCATCTTTTTTTTGGTATATCTTTTTGGTATATAAAACCATGCATGGTCTTCTTATCACCTTCCATGGTTCAGGAGGTTCACAGATGTCTTGGAATTGAACTCAGCTAAACCTGAAACTTCAGTGTGGAATATTTCCTTATTTCTGACTATCAGAAGTGAGTTTGCTAATTAGGGAAAAAAGCCAAGGTCTGTCACCCCGGGGAATATTTTAAGAAACCAGAAAAATGTCATTCCTCTATGACAAATGACAGCTAAAATAATGTTTAATAGCAGCAGAGGTGACTTGCTACTGCTGCAGAAGTCTGGAGCTTCGAAGAACTAGAAGAGCTTGATCTGCATTTTCAGCTTTATAAGGGAAAAGGAGGAAAAAGTAAACCATGTGATTCATTACTTAAAATAAGATAGTGGGTAGGAAGTGTGAGGGAAGATGACTGTCCTACCATAAAATGGAAATACGTCCAAAGACCCATCTGGAATGTCTGAAAGAGCAGGCAGAGCCACTACTGCTGAGCTTTTTGCATTCATTTCCACCACACCACCCTCTCTCCTCTCTGAAATTACCTTTGTGTTGCTGAGCTCAGTTCACTTTGGGAAGTGGGTTTGGCTGAACTGGGAGAAAATTTTAGTGGGGAGCAGGACTTAATGCAACTGCTTGTGGCACTGACAATTCACATCCTGGATGCTCTGCACTGATTTCTTAGTGGAGACAAGCCCTGGGGATCTGACTTTGACTATCTGCATCAAGAAGCTCCAGATTACCTTGATGTCTTGCTGACTTCATCTGGACTGGTGCAGGCAGGGTGGATTAACCAGGCAGCCAGGATCGGATCAGCTTCAGGGGCTTGGTGAAATCCTAGGAAATTGCCTAGTCTGGTATAAAACTGCACCAGAGGAGACTGGGACAGCAGCATGATGGATAAACCCTGACTTATTTCTGCTGTAAGAGGTTTTGGAGATAAGGTTAACCTATAAATAATGTTTACATTGTAAATTGGTTAAATACCTTTTTCATGGGTGAGGGGGTGTTGCTGCCTTCTTTCATTATTCCAGGTAATCAGTGTCACATCCTCAGGTCCAATACTGTCATTTGCTTTGTGATATATCTGTATTTTTGTATCATGTCTATATGTAAATACGTGTGTGTGTATCTCCACACACATATGTATGTATATATATTATATACATGTTTATCAGGAGAAAGATTATTTATGGAGTGATGCCTCATCCAGCTAAGAGCTCCACAGGTTCATCAGAGCCATGGAGAGCCACCACAGCTGTTCTTGCTACACATGGCACCATCCCTGTGGGACAGCATGTGGCATCTTTGGGATCATGGCATCTTTGGGCATGTGCCATCACAGCATTTGCTTCCAAGAAGATTTCCTCTGGCACACAAGAAATTGGGAGATGCTTTCTTCCTAACAAGTGATGGACAAAAAGGGGCTGAAATCAGACTCTGGAAACACCAGTGTGGAGAGGGAGGGGGACAGCCCTGGACTCATGTCCCTGTTTCCAGGACAAGGTGCAGTGTCAGTGTGGTGTTAACAGCACGTGAGGCTGTGTGCTCAGGGTTTGATGTGGTACATGAAAAAAAGTGAATTCCTTTCTGAACCTTTTTCTAGAAAACCTCAAATATGGTTCTGGTCTGATATGAAGCAGAAGAAATTAGGACAGATGACTTTCCCATCCTGATTTACGTTGATTTGCTTCACTGGGGGCACAGGGAAAATTAAAAATAGGGGCCACTGGTGACAGCTACTGTGGCATGTGCAGCACAGGGACTGCTCTTTCCCAGAACTGCCTGTCATTTGTATTCTCATTGTTCTGGAGATGTATATGGCTTCATTACTAAGTGGCTGACCTTTACCGAGCAGCTTGTCAGAAGCAGAGGTTTCAGCTTGATGGTTGCTGGGTCCAGAACGTTACCTGGTGACTGGCTGGGAGACAGGCAGCTCTTGGTGATGCTTGTTCTGGGGGCGTGTAGGAGAGTGGCTACCAACTTTTTTTTCTGTTGGTGGCTGTTTCTTTTGAGTGTGTGATTACTGATGGCTGGCTGTTAGGATTTCCCAGTAAATAGATGGGATGTTATTGGGGTTTCTTTAAAAGGTTTAATTTTTAATAGAATTTTGGCACTTGATGCCATCATAGTGATTTTGAGACCAGCCCGTTGTGACAAACCTGTGTACATTTTACAGTAATTATTCTACTGAAGACCCTCACTCTCCTTCAATAACCTCGTTACTCGGGTGTTATATCTGACCAACAAACAAAACATTTCAGCTACCATGGGGCAGTAGGGCTTTAGCAAGTGAGCCTGTCTCAATCCATAGGGATGTGTCAGCCAGCCGAAGGCTGAGTGATATCCCAGATCCAGGCTTCTCTTAAACAAGGAGAAATAATAACCTTGTATCCAGGGGATTTAAAAGAGATGTAGGAAGGGAACACACACACACACACACACAAAAGTTATCTGTTTCAATCTACATTCAACAGTTTAGTAGACAGGTTAGAAACTTCTCTAACCTTGAGCAGGTTTGCTGGAGCATGATGGTAGCTTGCAAGCAGGTCCACCACAAGCAGTATTGACTGGTTTATGCGTGGGCATATTGCAAATACCCTCTGGAAAAGCTGTTCTGAGTGGCATCATTTGGAGGCGTTTTGGCCAGTTTGACTACCAGGGGTAACACGGGGGCAGGTTTAGTGATGAATCACAAAGCAACCCAGCTCGTTTGCTGGGTTCATCCCAGAGGTGGCTGCAAGAAACAAATGAGCCCCAGCTGCTGGGGCGGGTTGGCCTTGTTACCAGCACTCACCCCAGCACCTCCTGAGGTCTGGGCTACACCAGGCTGGAAGGTTAAGTCTCCGGAGGTCACCCCCCCTGGGCGATTTTGGCAGCTGTAGCACCTTGCAGCAAAGCAAGTCTGTCTGCTTTTCCAAGGGCTGTGTCTCTTCTTGGATCAGATACAGTCAATTAATACAGATTCCCCCATCCCCATGGACACGGAGGCATTGAAGATCTGGATGGATATCTCCTGATGAACACCAGGAACTTGCTCAGCATCTCTCCTGGAAGCCTACTTGCTGCTCAGAGGACACAGAGATGCCAGCATCATGACATGGTAAAGGTAAATAATGGGTACACTACATGGTGATGGTAAAAGTGAGACACCCCAACTACTTACCAAGTACCAGGAGATTATATTAGTGTGTTTGTCCATGTACTTACTGAGCACACCTCTTGATCTTGACCTATAAAGACAGGTGACCAGATCCACAGCATGCAAATCCTGGGTGTAAATGTAATCACAAGTTATCCCCCTACCCCTGAGAAAACAGTTCTTCCATGAAGTGCAAAAACTTCTCCAGCTACTCTGCATTTGATTTGAATTTGAAGCAAAGATTTGACAGCTGTGTTTGGGGAAATGCAGTGTGCTGATATTTACAGGTGTTAACAGGATTATCAGTGTAGAAGTTACCTTATTTGCCAATTCATTTGACTTAAAAATGCATTCCTGCCTCTCTGGAGAGCTGGTGCTGATGAGAGACACTCATCGAGGAGGAAAGTGCAGGAGTTTTGGTTCAGCAGGTCCCATTATTGCTAGGTTAAAAGAAAATCACAGGTTGCAGAAGCAGACGGGCTTAAACTTAACTGCAGATGTGCTGCCACAATTACGGGTGCTGACAACGTGCAGGGCCAAGTCTGTTGTGGGACTTTCTTTCTCGGCTGGAATTAAGGAAAGAATTAATGAAAGAATCCAGCAGCCCTGTTGACTGAGCAAATCATCAGTCAGTTAAGTGCATCCTGTCAGCAGAAGGTGATTTTAATACTAGGCCAGTGGGCTCTCACCAATTAAAATAAACATTTATTATCTGGTGTCGGGATTCTTTCCAAGAAGGAAAATACAGTTTGGAAAGGCTTTCAGAGCTGACTGGCTTTCAGAGCTGACTGCCTTCCATAGCCTGGTCTGTGCTTGAGACCAACACAGGCTCTGGGAGGCGGAGAGAAAAAGAAGGATGGGGAGGAACACAAAAAGCTCAGATGAATCTCAAAGCTAGAAGAGAAACAAATCAATGTCAGGAATTAGAGAAAGAACAGGCAGGGAGAGAACAGAAAAAGGAGCAGAACAAAACCGAAGACAACAGACAAAATGTGATTGATAGGAAGGGAGGGTGGCAAAAGACAGCTGAGTGACTGGTGGGGGTAATGGCATAGATATGAACCCAGGGGAGTGGGTCTGGAGACATTGCCCCCAGGATCCCAAAGGGTGGCATGGAGAAGCGTTTGCAAGGAGTGGTGTTGGTGTGGTTATTGGTCTTTAGGGTGGACATGGGGTATCCCAAACCCACAGCCCCCAGGGGCTCCCCCTGCTGAGCAGATGAGCTTTCATGGTGTCTTGCAGAGACCTTGTGTCTTCTCCTGTGGCTGCAAGAGAATCAAGCCTGCATTTAGACACAGTTTCTGCTCTTTGTTTAGTTCCATCAGAGGAAAGAGTGGCTGCACTTTTATGAGAGGTGTCAGGCAGATCTGAGAGCAGAGGGAGGAAAATGGAATAGATCTTCACATCGTCTCTGTAGAGATTGAAAAGAAAGGCAACTCAGTAAATCTCAGTTTTTCTTATTGCTTTTTCTTATGCTACACCTGTAGAAGCCAGAGGAGAATCTACCATTTAAACCAGATTAAGTGCTGATACCATCATTTTGACAGGTTATCGGACAATCCAGCTGTCATCAAGACTAGACCATCAGGCAGCACCAGGTAGCACAGGCAGAGATAGTCTTTCATTCAGATGATCTGGTATTACTAGAAAATTAGGAGAACTTTTCAGGATCTAAGTGCTTGTGAATAGGAACAGCAGCCTCCAAAACTAAACAGGAGTTGAGAACAGTTGTTAAGAGCTTAACTGGATGCATGGCCCTTAGACCACAATGGGAGGAAAAGTAGCAGGTGTACTGCTCGTGAGCAGTTAGAGAGAGAACCTCCCTTCATCAAAGGCCCCATGTCTCATGTGTTTCTCTGGATGTGTCGCAGACTCCTGCAACCTTTGTGCCTGCTGCTGGCTGGGAGGGCCAGTCAACAACTGGGGCATGAGTTGATTTCCTCAACTTCAGCTGCCTCTAGAGAGCTGGGTTAACCCAGAGCAGGGTATTCCAGTAAGTTGCATGGGCACAAGACCAGGCATTGCATGACCTTGTGGGGTGCAGGCTGTGGTTGCCAGCCCAAGGCCATGTAGGCAGCTGCCTCCTCATGGAAGTGGGCAGAAGATGTGAGAATGTCACAGGTGGTGGGATGGTTGGAGATCCTGTAACTGGGTGCAGGTTTGGGTTTGGGACCCACAACTCTGAAAGGACAGGATACTTCACAACTTTTAACTTTCACCTGCTCACTCTTGTTCCTGGAACCCCCAGGAGCTTTGTGCCCAGGGAATCCCATGCTGTGAATGCATCTGTGTCACAAATGAATAAGCTTCCATAATTTTCCACCGCTGCAGAAAAGCCCTTGGGGGATCCCTTGGGATTCCCAGGTGGGTACAGACAAAGGGATAACAAGAGCTGCGTGACCCATGTGCCATTTGATAAATGCTTAGATAAATTCCTTAATATTATTTTACTCCCATGGGGTTTTTCTTCTTTGGTGTTGAAGCTGATGGCCAACATTATCAACAAGCCACCATGATATAGTCAAATGCGAGCTGAAAGGTGTGACATTGCTTGTGTGCTGCAACCTAGTGACCATTCTCATATTAGAGCATTTGATCTAATGCCCTGTCAATGGGGGAATGTTTTCTTCCCTTCTGTACCTATTTCACAGTGTAGGGAAATCAAAATCTGCTTTCAAACCAGCTGCAGACTCTGCCTCTTTTTAATTAGGTGTTTATGGAAAGATGCTCAGCACCACCTACATGGTTCTCTGCTCCCATTGAGCAGTCAGCACCGTGCAGGATGAGGCCCTGTGTTGGCATCAGTTACTGAGGAAACTGCCTTAATAGAAATGGAGCATCTGTTTCTATTAGCAACAGCAGCTTCTGCACTTAGCCCTGTGTTAGCGCATTGAAGCTCCTCATTACTGAATTGCATTAGTTTGGGGGCTTTTGCAAGTCTGGGGGCTGCACAGGGAGGAAGGGGCTGCCCCAGGAGAACAGGTTACTGTCAGTGGGATAGACTATGGAGGAGGCAGGAGAAGGGAGAGCACAATTCCTATGTTCACCCAGGTAAGTGCTGAGCATCCTCTCCGAACCCACATGCACACCTCCTATAAAGCAGCGGTGTGAAAGCCAGAGCTGATGTGAGCGTGGCTGAGCACTGTGCCCAGGGCCTTCCTGTATGTCCAGAAAGCTGCTCCCAGCCAGCAAGGACACACAGATGCTCTGGGTAGCAAAGGAGTGATGTAACATGGGAAAGCTCTTTTGGGGCAGTTGTCTTTCAGAAGCAGCAGGATGCTGCCAGTGTATTCCTGTAGCTATTCCTGGTGGGTACGCACAGATGGAAATAGTTTCTAACATGGTGCGTGAGAAGCCATCGCCTTTATCTTTCACTGTCAAATGTCCCAGGCTCAATGTCTGCAGGGGAGCTGGGCTGGGATTGAAACCAAGCTGCTCATTAGCTCTGGTGGGCTCTGGGATGAAGCGCAGCGTCTGCTCTGCTTGCCTGGCCACCCGCACGCCTGCCGCCCTGCACCCGTGGCAGGGAAATGCACACTGAGGGGAGGCTGGATGTGGGAGGGTGAAACGCTGCGAAGCATGAGCAGCTTCAGTGATGAGTTCTGTGCTGTCATTTGCAATGTGAACGGAGCAGCAAAAAGGAAAGGCATGGCTTTCACTGGAGAGCAGCCACGGAGCAGCTGTGAAAGGCACTTTCCTATTTACCTGGAGGAATTTTGTTGCATGTTGCAAGGAGGCTTTTGCATTTCCTTTGGAAAATAGGCTCTGGTTGCCCAGAGAATTGGTGTTTGAAAGGCCTGTGGTAGGTGTCCTGGTTTGAGCTGAAACAGAACTAATTCTGTTCAGTGATTTCACTTTTCAGCTCGGTATCTTCAAAGTAACTGTACTTTCTGAAGTTAACAGCAGAGTTCTGCAGACAGCATCTACTTCTTGCAGTGATAACATTCAGTGCTTAGAGTCACTACCAAGACTGGTGTGTGCAGAAAGGCTCTTGATTTTCCTTGCTCCTGTGCAGACCTAGGTAGCTGCTAAATCTTGTGTACAATGTCAGGGGTGCAGAAAGTAAAAGGCTGCACCTGCGGGGATGGCTGGACAAGGCAGGTGACCATAAACTGACCAAGGAGGAATGCCAGTCCGTGTTCATCATATTGAGTATAAAGCGGCGTGATCATAAGGGTCAAATCTCTTTAACAGCTGGCATCCACGGAGGACTCTATCCGTTCTGATCCATGTATTCCTGAAGCCAGCTCCCATCAACTGCTAAGTTCAGTCTGGGACTTCCCCAGTGTCTGCTCCACAGAATCAGGATGGCAGTGACATAATTGCCATCAGGGGGCTGGGTTCATTATTGGTTTTGTCTGTATTTGTATATATTCCATTTTATTGTTGTTATTTTCGTTAAAGCTGTTTCAGTTTCTTTCTAATCCATAAGTCTGTGTCCATTATTCTCTTTCTCTTCCCCTTTGGAAAGTGAAAAGATTTAATAGAGAGCATCTTTCATTCATCTAGGGGCTGCCCCAGCCCTAACCCTTGACAGCAGGAACCAGTGAGCTGAAGATCCGAAGTGAGCCATAAGAGCATATTTAATTAAAGTTGTGAACATTTTGTTCTGCTGCAGTAAAGCTTTTATCTATAAAGTATCAGTGTATTCTCATTAAAGAAGGCAAACCCATCTAGCTCAGAGGGTGCAAGAGGTGAAAATAAATCGAGTTTCATCTCAGGTTCTGACTTTTCTTTGCATACAAACGTTACTCCTACAAAATGAAACTGTCATTTTTCTGCAGTAGAAAGTCTAAATTCTTCTGACTGAAAGTTGTGCTGGAATGACTAAAATTAATCAGACAAAGTTGTTTGGTAGCAAGTCCTAAAAGCTGAGCCAAGCTTACAGCAATTCAGCTAAGTAGATTAACACGTATGACTCTACAATGCTGTCAATCCTTGCAGAGAATTTGTATTAGGCACTTTTGGATATTTCTGGCAAGTCCTTCCCAGCTGATATTGTTGCTCACCACCAGAGCATGCAAACTTTTTCTTTTCTTCTTGTTTTGCATCTCAGTTTGCCTCCCGGGAGGGAGTGGGGAGAAACACATTTGCGTATTGCCATGGTTGCAAAATCTGCCATTCCAAAGGCAAATCAGCTCCCTTTGTGTGTTATTGGGTCAGCTGTGATGAAATGAGGGGCAAAGAATGTGTCTGAGCCCTTCAGCTTCTGAATGTTCAGTGAGAGAAACCTTTAAAGGGCACAGCTAAGATCTTGCTGACGCAGCTGCAGAAACCATCTCCTCTTGCTACTGCCCCTCAGCTGATGCAAAGCTCTGTCATAGCCAAAGTTGACAAAAACTGCATGAAAGCCACTATTTCTGCACAAAACCAGCTGGCTTATTTTAGCAACCTTCATTAGTGCAATTAGTGAGCAATAGCCGGTGAGCTGAGCTAGCAAGGAGGGCACAGGGGTGTGCTGGCCATGTCTGCATCCCTAGGTGATAACAAACAGCCCTGGGGAGGGAGGGGATACAAATAGCTTCTGAAAGTCCTCCAGGTAAGTCTCCTATGGAGATGTCTGATAACACATGGGTGCTTTTAATGTTTTTGAGCCATCGTTTGAAAATGCCTCACTAGTGCAATGCATGAAGAGAGCTGCTGTTTGGGAAGGAGACAGCAGCTGACTCCTGTGGGTTTCCTGATGCTGGTGTGTCTTTAAGGTTTGCTCAGCAAGCAGCTTAAATAATACTTTCTGGCAGGGTTGCTGGAAGAACGAACTTTTGCATGTTACAAAGCAGTTGAGAAAAGTAGGAAATGCTGCTGAGGCTGCTCGTTGCACTTCTCAACTTCTCTCATGCTCTTACCTTGCTGAGTATTTGCTGGTTTTCTCTACCTTCATGCTGCCTTGCACATGACTTTTATCAACAGCCCCTCCAAGGGTTGCCATTGATGCTCTGCCCAATATGGCAGATGATAGCTGGGAAAATACACTCCTTTTGGACCCTGCTCTAGTTAAAAATACGTCACAGGGCTGTATGAGTCCCCAGGGTCAGCAGAGGAGGGGCTGCCCTCTGTGCTGGCTATCTTCAGTGGTCAATGAGGTTTCAAGACAAGGGTCAGGCTGGGAGTACATCTGGGTTCGTGCCTCCCAGGTATCCATCTCTAGTCACTCTCATTTTCTGCAGTGAGAAGGCACAGCCTAATGCTCTGCATCCTTGGTGAATTGTTATAAACGTGTTTATAATTATTTACCTAATTACAAGTGCCTTCACAAATGTTTTTGCTAGCACTTAATGGGACTAAAGTAACTTATAAAGCTAGAGTAATGAAAATATAATGCAACATGATAGCATGATAACATCACCAGAAAGACCAATCTGAGAGGGCTTTGTGTCTTAAGATCCCAACCATCAGAATCATAGAATGGTAGGGGTTGGAAGTGACCTCTCGAGAGTCCAACCCCCCTGCCAGAGCAGGAACACCCAGGGCAGGCCACACAGGGTTGTTAGGATAGACAGGACCTTACTGTGCAGGGAACTGCTCTAAAGAGTGGACACAGACGAGGGGCATGGGGAGAAGAAACATTGTAGAAAAGAGGAGAAAGAAGGGCACCAGGAGGTGAGGACACTTTTTTAGAAGCTTGGTCACTCCAGGGCTCATGGGCATAAAGAAACCAGGGTATTTCTTTTTTTTTCTTTTTTTTTCTTTTTTTTTTTGTTTTGGTAGTTTCTCTTTTTACAGTGACAGGTGCTCTGAATAAGACATCCTGTTTCTTTTTTTTTGGGTCCATTTTCTACAACAACATAAGAATTGCAGAGCAGTTATTTCCAAATCAAGACAGTTTCAGTCTAGACTATAGAGGGGAGTTCTGTGGAGAAGGTAGAGAGGAAGAGGTATTCAGCAACCCTACTACAAAGCAAAGCCCTTTGCAGATGCCCATCCACAGCAGGTAAGGCAGGAGGCTTGTCTTCTGTAGGATGAATTCAGAGGGACAGTGGAAGGTGCAGCAGTAATGTTAACCAGGCAATGAGGACACTTGGCCTCTGGCTGAGAGTACTTTTGTTTATAAATGCAGCATCCACTTCCCAGGAAAATATTTTTGATGTTGACTTCAGACATCCTCTCTGAGAACGGCCCAGCCTCCTGCCTTGCCCAAAAGACAATAGAAGGAAAACAAGCACAATAGGTGCATGTGCTAAACACTTTAATGAGCACTTCCACACCATTCTCCTGGATTTCCCCACATCCCTGTGAGTCAATAGGCACCTCATGCAGCTTTCTAGATAGCCTGTAATAAACTGGTACAGTTGTGGACTAGCCCAAGGATTAGCTCTCATTCACTGAATATTCACTGATAGAAATGGGAACTTATTTTGTTCCGTGTGTATCGTCTCAATCCAATATTCCTAGGAATTTCTTTGCCTTGTGTGAGCTTGCTACAAGGAGATTGTGCTTTAAATATTGTAGATTCAGTTATAGAAGTTTGTGCAAAAGGCACCGTGACCAATTTTGCACATGCACAGAGACAGTTGATTTATCTGCACCTGCAAACAGAAGGTGGCCCTGGAATTTGTGGCTCTGTGTGCTCTGTGGTGTGGATCTTTCAGTTGTCTCTGGTTCATTACAATTAACAAGTTAATGACTATGCAAATTTCCAGTGTTTATGCTTTGGGTTCCATTGTCAGCCAACACAATGTTCTCCTCCAGTAGCACTTTGTGATGTTGCTCTGTGATGCACGGAGTATTCAAGAGGAAGGAATCTAAGTTCTGTATCAGAAATTCAGCATTTGTAGGAGTAACGTGGGACAATTTTATCTCCTGGAGACAGGGCTTTTAAATTCTGACTGATACTCTGAATTGTATCTGGATGTCTTTTATCTCCAGCTCTCTCAGATCCAGGTAGATTTATGTTATTCCCAAACCAGTCATTCTTTCTGTTACAATTCACACAAGAGGAACGTTTATGATTTATATAAATGGAAAATTATCAGCCTTCAGAGAATGTATTTATTTTTAAAGATTGTTTACACACCAACCAGTAAGAGGACCCGGAGCACAGGAAGTGAATCACAAAGCCTTGCAAAGAGAAAAGGGATGTGAGTAGAGAGGACTTAAGTCCCTTTCTTTTAGACATTAATAAATAAGAAATGTGCTGTTTTGGGATGAAATTCTCTTCTATGTTCAATGATGTAAATCAACTGAGGGCAGCTATTTCAATAAAGTTGATCTGACTCTCAGCTCTACGGTGGTTGTACCAGCTCAGGAACTGTTCTGATCCTTCCTGCCCCTCTACTGAGTCTCTCTGACCATTTATCAACAGCTTTGCAATTACTTGAGCCTGTGAAAAGCTCATATAAGAATCAGCTTTCACTTAATATTTTCCATTGTGCTCTAGGTTATACTAAATGCTCATTATCTTTGCGTGTTTTGGAAGTGTGTGACTTCAAATATAACTTAGTGTGAGAATGCAGAATTAAGGGTTGTTGTGAATTTTTAAATGAAAGAGCTTTGCAGAAGAAAATATTTTTCAAATTGGGAGTGCACCACTAAAATGCAACATTTCTACTGGGGAAGGTGATTGCTCAGGGCGTGGGAGGATGGGATACATTTTTCATGCTGCCTTTTCCTGCCTCCAGCAAACACCCTGACACTGCTTTTGCTAATCTGGGGTTAGTCTCTCACTCAGCTGAAATGGTTAGAACAATTTTCTTATTGAAACAGGGATTTGTTCTTGAATCTCTCAGTCTACATCCATGCTAATAAAATCAGCAATGCTTCCCAACTCCTGGCCCTGGGCACCCCACCTCAGTGATGGTCACTCCCCTCTGAGTTTTGGTTTTCTGGCAGAGGCAACTCAGTATTTGTAAGGCAGGAGCTGTGACAGCGTTTTTCTGACCTTGGTGATGTGTCTGGTGTGTTTCTAAGGCAGGTCCCACAGCCTGGTGCCCTGGCCCTGCTGCTCAGGATTCAGGAGCTTTCTTTTAATTTCTATTTAGGAAAAAGGAAAAACATTTTTAGGATTTTCTTTTGCTTCATCCCTCTGCCAAACTAGACTTTTCTTTGTGGTTTTGTCTGCCAGAATACTTTGGCAAAATAGGACTATTCCTCATTGACCTTTATAGCTTTAATCATAGTTTTCCCTTTTGTTTGTATGATAAACTCCAAACTGTAGCTTGGTTGGCAGCTCAGTATCTCTTTAAATCACTACTGCTTTCTCCTAGGTCTTTAATATTTTATTTATGTTGTATTGCATTTTGCATCAGTCTCCATGCCAACAGTTCATGCCAGGAGCAATGTCTGATAGAATTTAACTCTTCAGAGATATAAGCTCTTTGTTTTTGGATGGTGTCATTAAGTCAGATTCATTCTGTCCTTTGTTTTCCAGTGTCAGAACCAAGGCTGGACGTGTTCCTCCTCTGCCCCATGCCTGCAGCATCATCCAATGAGGACATCTCTTCACATGGCAAGAGCTGAGGATTTACACTCACTTAAGCCAGCATCAAGTGTTGGCCACAACTGACACCAAATCCTTAGTTGATAGAAGGCAGACCAGGTGGTAATTCTGGGAAAACACAAAGTTTTGAGTAGAAAGTCCCTTCCTCGGGACATTTGCAAACTCTTGCTTGTGGAGCTCCACCATCCTGACCATTACTGCTCTAATTCCCCTGCAAGTGTGATCTATGTAATGATTTTATTGTTTCCTTGTTTATATTGTTTATCTGAACTGTAGGTTCAGATGCAAAGGAATATTCTAACCCTGTGTCCAGTGTACTCCTCTGGTGTGATAAGTCACTGCTGAGGGGCACATGGCTGAGACAGGGTGAGCTGGTGGGTGCCTGACAGGTGAGCTGAGCTGGCACCTGCTGACTTGGCATCCTCTGCCCATGTCTCCTACCAGCTTCACTCCTCTAGCTGTTTTCTGAATGTGTGTATTACCCATGACTGTGTTTGAGGATCACATTGGTTATTCCAGCCTTTAATAGGTGTCCTGTGAAGAGCAAGGAATGGTACCCGAGCCCACAGGTCCTGCAAGAGGAAACCACTCTGCTGACACTGCCTGACTTTTGCCCTGCCCTCTCCAGGATGCTCACACCAGCAAAATACAAAGACCAGGAAAAAAAAACCCAAACAAGTGAAAAGGTGAGTAGAAATAAAAAAGAAAAGTAAACTATTCAGATTTAAATAACAGAGGAAAAATCAGGAAGGTACAGCCAAAAAAAAAAGGGAATGTCAAGGGAAAGAGCAACAAAAAAGCATTAGTGTGTATCTCCCTGTTTAACCAAAAAAATGGATTCCAGGGATCTCTAAAGGATTATTATTTGAAATGAAAAGTCCGGATAAAATAATGTATCAGTGAGGATAATCTAATGCCACACAGGACAGATGGTGGGTCTCAAAATACTTTAGACTCCTGGGGCCTGACAAATTCAAGTTTCCTCTTTAAAATCCTAAGTCTGCAAATCTCAGGGAAGGGTATTAATCACAGGTGTAGCCAAAGGCAGAGATCTAGAGATCACAACTGCCTTCATAAGCCTCTGTGCCAGAGAGATTAGAGGAAAATGAGTTTCCTGGAGGGACTGTGGAGTTAGCACATATCATCCCAAGAAGCAATTAGTCAAACTACAACACCTCTAGTGAGCAAAGGGGAAGAAAGACCTCAGCAACAGCCTCAGCTTATACACGCAGCCGCATTGATTTTTCCATGCCAATTAATGGCAGCTAAGACTACATCCCTGGAGACCACGCAGCGAGCACTATAGGCAAAATTGCCTCACCTGAGATTACAGATGCCTTTGCAGACTCATGGTATCAACCTTCCTTATTCTCTTCTGTTTCTTTATTAAAAATCCACCGTGGGATAGAAACTGGTACATCTTCCTGACACTTGCAGTGTAGTTGAGGGAATATCCATCTGCTTCAGCAAGCCAACTCTGTCCTCTGTCTTGTTATTGGTTTGTTTTGTTCTTTGTGAAATATCACAGGTGGCTTTCCTGATTTTTCTCAACTAGCGATTCCTTTACAGAACAAATTGCAAGCAGCCCGATAACTTTCTGACATGGCAGGATCATGAAGACCTGCAGACGTGTCATACAGTCTCTGCTGTGAAATCTGACAATTTAAGAGGTTCCATCCTGCTCCTGACAGTGATGATTTCTGACACCCTTTTAAAATGCACTTCTTTGTCTGATCTGACAGGTAGTGGAGAAATAAATGAAAACTGCAAGCCTTTCTGTAGATGGGAGGGTATTAGATGATTCACTGGCTTTGAGGGTGCTAACAGCCATCCTTTACACATCTCATGTTGTTTTAATGGGTAGTTTGCAGCTGTGGGATCATCGCTGTATTTTGCAGTTTTGTTCTATTAGTAGCTATTAAAAGAATATGAGCCCACAGATAGTGTTGTGTTAAACTACCAGTTCCTCTGTTCATTGGCACCACCCAGGGATTAAAGCAGATGCTGTCACTCTGCCGAGTTATCTTCAAAGCAGGGGAGACATAATGAACATGTGACCAAAGCACCCTGGCATCATCATTGTACAGATGGAACCATTTCCTAGGCAGGCAGTGCTGGTTGAAGGGAGCAGAGCAGAGGCTTCGCCCCATGGGGCAGGAGCCAGTGTGGGAAAGCAGAGCCAGTCCCTGAAGTCTTCAGTGGTTTTGAGATGGGAAACTCTCCACAGTCACTATGGTCTCTTCCAAGGAGAAAGCCATTGCAGGAGGGTCCAGGAGCACCCTCTGAGGCAGGTAAATACCCTGTGGTTATCCTCTGGGCATGTAAATAGAATCATGGATTCGTAGAATGGTAGGCGTTGGAAGGGAGCTCTGGAGATCATCAAGTCCAACCCCCCTGCCAGAGCAGGATCACCCAGGGCAGACCACACAGGAACAGATCCAGGTGGGTCTTAAAAGTGTCCAGAGAAGGAGACTCCACAATCTCTCTTGGAAGCCTGGGCCAGGCTCTGTCAACTCTCACAGAAAAGAAATTTTTCCTCATGTTGAGGTGGAACTTCCCCTGTTTTACCTTCCTACCATTACCTCTTGTCCTATTCCAGGGCACAACTGACAAGAGACTGGTCCCTTCTACTTGACCCCCACCCTTCAGATATTTGTAAACATTCATCAGATCCCCTCTCAGGCTTCTCTTCTCCAGGTTAAACCCTAACCCTTTCCTCATAAGAGAGTTGTTCCAGTCCCTTCATCATCTTCATAGCCTCCATTGGAATACTTCATGGTTATACTACATGGAAATACCCTGTTGTTACCCTCTGGGCACGTAAATACCCTGTGGGTACCCTCTGGGCATGTAAAGACCTTGTGGGTACCCTCTGGATATGTGGTTAGCAAGATGGCTGCTTATTCCCAGTGACCAGAACCATGCTTATGATAAAAACTCTTTGACTGACCCTTTGTGATCATTTCTGTTCCTTTTGCCATAGTTGCTGGGCACGTTCCTGAGTCTCCAGAGGCTGACTGGGACCTTTTCACCCAAGAGGATCTCTGCACCCAAGGAAAAGTATATTTACCTCAAAAACAGCATAGTAATCTGTCCTTGGGAGGAAAGGTGGAAGAAACCATGCTAGAATGATGTATGGAAATTGTAGCAGAGCTCATGTGCCTTGCATGGGTGGGCAAAAGAGACACAATAAATAAAGCAGCAAATGTAGAGTAAATCATTTAGGTACTGTGAGACTTGGCTCAGATATGTAAGAACCCCTCCTAAATTTGCAGTACCTCTCCCTTTTTTGCATTGCAGGATGTCTGCAGCCTCTCAGATCCATGTCGTTGGCATCCTGAGCCTGCTACTGCCCGGCAGAGCTCCAGCCACAACAAGTGGTACACTGAAAGGCAATGCTTCCAGAAAAGGTCTGAGTGAGTCAAGTGAACATTAATTAGCATTAATCTGCAGCATAGTTCTGTTATCTGGCTGCAGCCCAGTGCAGGTTGACACGTGCTGGTGACAACTCTCGGTGGGTTTATGGTGAGTCATCACTGGAGCCAGGTGGCCTTTATGGTGTTGCTGTTCAAAGTTTGATGACAAGAGAGGGTTGTGGTTAATGCTAAATGTTTTCTTCCACCTCCAAGAGATGCAGGGGCTGCTAAGGTAAACCTGAAGCTGGATGGTAAAGGGATCTTAAAAGTCTTCAGAGAAGGAGACTCCACAACCTCTCTGGGCAGCCATGTCCAGCAAGACATGGCCAGGAGCTGGATCCCTGCAGCCTTTGTGTTCTGACGGAGCCCTCGTAATAATTATGAATAAAGCACTGTTCTTCCAAATCACTTCCTAAAATAAACCATCCAGATGGCTGTAAGCGAAGACCTAGTCATCAAGCTGAGTAATGTTTATTTTGAGTACACTAACCCAGGAATGAGTACAATTGTGCTGAATTATGCATAGTGCAACTCAAACAGATGCACACGCAGAAGCAGGAGCAATCACAAGTGTCAGACAGCAGTGTTTTATGCTGTCATTCTGGTCCTGGTCTATGGGACAGTCCTGAGAGCTATTTTAGGGTGTCTAACGTACTGTGTAGAGAGGATGAATGATTGTTCTCTCCTACAGCTTTACAGGTACTGGAATTGCTCAGAAATATAGAACAGGAGATAGTGCTAAGGGAAGATAAATGGTCTTTCTGTTCTTTTTGAGAGGAGGTGGAAAAGACAGATAGGTTTTTCTTATAGACTGTGAGAATAAGGCTATTTGGCTTATCTTGGGGTGCTTTCCCCTCCTTTCCCCCCAGGTTTTCCAATTTAAATTTGGAAAAAAAAGAAATTTGTCAAGCAATGCCATCAGAGGAAGGCAAAGCCCATGTGCTCTGCTAGGGCTGCCTAGAGTATCCAGAGTGTAGTAGAGCAAAATACAAATTTACAGAGATATTTTCTCAGCCTGCTTTGCCCAAACTAACATGCTTGTTTAGCACTGGTACTGCCCAGTAAGCTCAGAGCGAGGAGCTTGATTGCTCATAAAGGGCACACTTGGGGAATGGTTTTCAGCAGCATTGGCTGCCTGAGTGCTGAGGCACCATCACAAGGTCTGTCCAATTGAGGAATGCTGGAAGGGCCTTGCTACTGCCACTGCTTCAAGTTTCTTGCCTTCACTGCTCAAACCTTTTGCAGAGAACAGTCGTGTGTCCCCCATAGCATTATGGATGACCTGCACATCACAGAAGCTTCTACTGAGGAATAAGAAAACACCCAAAAGTCTCATGGTCCATTACACAACAATGTACATAACTAAACTTTGTACTAAAATACAGCTTGAGTAACAGCAACTGTTTTATTTATTCCTTTTCCTGAATGCAGTGTCTATTAGCTGTGAAATCAAGGCCTTTCCCTAGCTGGAAGTATGTGAGCAACCTCCATGTATAGGAAGATTATAGTGGTACAGCAGGAAAATAAAACTATTAGCAGCTCTTGAGGCATAAATTCAAACCCTCATTAATCTCTGTGGGCTGCATCTCAAATCTGAATTTTTATGGAACGTGGGTGGTATTTTCAAAGCGAGTTGCTGGAATTGGTTGGTTTAGAGGATTGACTTAGATGAGAACAATATGTTTCTGAACTGCAGTCCTGTGCCTGAACAAGCTGCAGGTTGGGGGTCTACGCTGTGCACGTCAGTGACACAGGGTGTGCCTGTGGCATGGGGGTGGCTCCAGGTCCCTGTGATTCTAGTGCTGGGGAGCAGAAGGGCTGTGGGAAGCCTGTGAAGCAATGGGGCTGACACACCAAGCTGCTGATAGACTAGTTCTGAATTTTCTGCTCTTCACTAACTCAGTTATGGCATGGGTCTTTTCTTTTTTTTTTTTTCTTTTATTTTTTTTTCTTCCAATAAACAGTTGAACTTCCTTATCTGGGACAACTCAGCTTTTTTACTGCAGAACCCCAAGAGTCTGGTGGTTGTGTCATCCCAATAATTCTGTATCACAGCCTCAGAGGAGTCCTTTATTGCTGACACTGAATCTTAGGATCACTGGAGATCCAAATGCCAGGACTGACTTCTGCCCCGGACAGATTCCCTTGAATCTAGAGCTTTTTTCTGCTTCTTAATTGCAGTTGAGAGCATTGAGTTCATCAGTTTAAGCTGTCATAATGCAAATATTTCTGACTAATCACTGCAAGAAGAATAGCAGGAAATAAACAACTGTCCTTCTGGAAGTTTAGGTTACGGCTGAAATGTTATCTTTCATCAAGGACAGATTTTTGTGCCTAGAAAGAGTAAAGGCTAAAGGCTCAATTCCAGCTCCAAGGACGCAATGCTAGAAGGATACCCTAGCAGAATTTGAAAAGAGCTGTCACTCACTTTGCTCTCACAAGTGCTTGGTACCTCATATCTAGGAACTTTCTAGACTTTTTTAGAACTACTACTACAATTTGAAGGCTGGATGAAGAACACCCTGCTTACCAAGTAAGATGATAGCAGAAACATGATCTTGTTTGCAAGTTAAAAGCAGTTTGGGTTTGGCTTATGTTATGGAGGAGAACCTTATCTTCAGACTTTTAAAATAACTATAAATAGCTGAATCTTCACTTTGGGAGAGCAGCAGGTGGTGATTTGACCACAGCAGGTCCTGAACACAAAATGCAGCTGTAGGGAAAATTTTGCTTATGGAGCTTTTTACCTTTATTTTTTGTAGGTGTGACTGAGCATGAGACACCAAAAGATCTTGTCCCTGGGAGCCAGGTAGACATTTACCAAAAATTAAACAAATAAGTAAGACAGTACAAAGAAGAAAAACCTATCTGAGTGTATCAAAGTCAGCTGAAGAAATATTGCCTTTCCTTCTAACAAAAAAGCATCAGGTCAGCATTTCCTTGGTCTAATAATACAGTTTAATAAGAGCCAGATTCTTGTGGCTTTATGCGTTGTTAAAGCTTGTAAGCAGGTTGCTGTAATGAGCTAAAGAAAAACCCTCCAGAAAGGGGTTTAGCTTTGGTTCTTTTTGGTCTCCTGTAACTGTGGTTTTACTTTAGAGCATCCCGGAGGCAGAGCTGTGGATTCCTTGTTCGTGAGCACAGCCTGCCGGCTCCGACCGCAACTGGCACCGACAGCACGAGTCCTGCTGCCTCCCACTTTATGTTTCAGTTTGGGAATGTTTTGGTTTGTGTTTTCTCCTTGGGAATGGACATGTCCACCGAAGTCCCTGTGAGGCACCCACAGTCTTTACACAGAAGCATGGAGAATAGATAAGAAAACACCTCAGTGGTCTCTGCAAGGACCAGAGGTTTGAACTTCTACAGATAAAAGCCAGAAAAACAAACCCCAGAGACAATGGAAAATAAGTAGCTTCTCTCCCCTTAGACCTTGGAGTTTCTCTTCTCTCAGGCTACTTGGGAGTCTCAGGGACAGGGGGGTTATTACAGGCTGTGGCATCGATTGGCATTACCAGGCACAATTATTCCTATTACTTTACGATGCTTTCTCTGAGTGATACCCAGAACTGAGGTTCAGGTCTGGCTTTTAGAAGACTCTACAGGTGCCAAGGTTAAAGCTCTAAGTAAATAATGATCTGGCTGTGTCTGCACAGCTTGGGGGGGAGGTGTTCAGAGGCAGCAGCTTGTGCTGCATGGCTGCAACTCCAGTTGAGGAAGGGCTGTTATTTTAATATACTAATATGAAGCTGACATCCAGCTGTAACTTTTTCCCCCTCTCATTTCACAGCACTTCAAGTTGCACCTTTCCTTCCTCCTGATTGTCCCTTTATAAAGGCTGCAGCAACACCCTTCTGGATCAGATGAAGGCACTGCTGCTATTTGTGCTTGGGAATCATCAGGCAAATTTTGCACAAAGCATGTTTTCTGTTTGTTTTGTTTTTACAGAAAACACTTTTGCATAAAGTAAGCTTTTTAATTTGGTAAAAACTCTTATTTTCAAATGAAAACCTTGGAGCAAGTTATCACAATCCTTGTTCCACAATCCTTGTACTCAGGAGTGATGCTGGGTACCGGTATAACAAAGACTGGCAAACCTGGTCTGAGTTGAGAGCTTGGCTGCAGAGCACGGTGCTGTCAGCTCCTGGAGCATGGGGGAATTTTCTTTTCAGGATTTGTTTGCTTGTTTTCAAAAGCAACCTGCTACAGAGTCCATGTGCCACCCATTGGATGTACAGGAGCATGAGCTTCATCCTAAGGAAGAGCTGAGCCCTCAGTCTCCTGCATCCTTGACATAAGCACACTGTGCCACCTAGAGCTGTGTCAGAGGAGAGTCCAGAGTTGGGGCCAGCGACTGCAACACAGAAAGTCATCTCAGCACCAGAGCCCCCCACACTCCTCCTGTGTAAGCCCTAATTAAACCCTTGAAGCCGAATAATTAATCATTCATAAGGGAATTAAATATTAGTCTGTATTATAGTAAACATTAGTTATATATTAACAAGCTCATTAGCTATTCATTAACCTTGTAAGCCCTTCCAAATCCCCTTTATCACACCAGAGGCTCATGTTAAATATCTGTCTCAAATGATCTTAAGCATGTGCCCTTTTGCTTACTATTAAAACCATTACAAATGCCAGAACCAGTTTAGTTATTTTGTCCCATTGGTTACTGTCTCCTTTTCTGTTTGGCTTTGTTTAAATTCAGCTATAGGGAAGATTTCTCTCATTATTGACATGAAGTCATGAAAACTTCCCAGAGAGTGAGGCACTCCCTTCCCAAACTGATGTATGATAACAGAGGCAGCGATTCCTTCTTCCTATTGTTCCTCTTCTGCTGCTTGCACCAGGCATTGGCAGCTCTTACCCCTCACACCAGAGTATGTGCCCTACAAAGCTGCAGAAGGTGAAGCTGATGGGTATATGTTATTCCAAATAAGATTCAGAGCCACAGAGCCAATTTTGGTCCCCGACTTTCATCTCATCAAGGCAAATCCCCAAATTTCTCTGCATCTCACTTACTGGAAGCTAAGGCTGTATCTCCTGTGACCTCTCTGTCTTTTTTTCACTAAAAATATATGTTCCTTAAGGCCATAGTTTGTGCAAGCTGTGTCCAGCAGCAAGTCTCCCATTGGCAGGGTTTCCAGCCCAGTTGCTGGCAAGGTAGAATGATGGACATGAAGAGAGTGAAGAAGGGAGCAATGCGACCTGCTGACCGTCTAACTTTGTGGTGGTGAGAGACTTGTGGCCAAAGCAAAGGCAGAGCTGCTTTTAAGGGTCAGGCTTGGTCATAAGGAAAGTGTTTATAATATATGGATAGAGGGAACAGCTAATCTCCCAAACTGCAAGCCAGTGTGCAGGACAGTCCTGGTAGTCTTGGCTATGAAGCTGTGGCTTTCACTTCCCTAACTGTTGGTAGTCAGGGAAGCAAATGCAAGCTGAGTTGGGAAAGAAAGACCTGATTGTGGGTTCCTGATGAGAGGCAGAAGTGTCCTGCAGCAGGGTGCTACCCAGGGGGGCAGGACTGGTGTTGCTGCCTCCCTTCCCACCCTTCCAGCCCTGGCCATGGGGCAGGCAGAGATCTGCTGTCAGCTGGAGGTGTGTTTGAAACCCTGTCCAGGCTGCTCAGGTCTCCTGCATTTGTGGTGGTGGACTCTGTCCCCACTTGTCCTTGCCCAGTGATCCTTAATCTCTTGCATCTTTTAATTAGGGCAATTTCTTTGGGCCTGCTGGAAATGCTTTTGTCACATAGATTAATTAAAAATAAAGCCTAGCTCTGACAATTTAATGTGCTGTGAGCTCTGGTCAGGCTGCAGGCAATCTTCTGAGCCATTATTCATGCTTCTTACTTTTAAACCACGGTTTGTGGGAACTGGGGCCAATAATCGTTTAGTTGTTCTCTGTGTAGTTACAGGCAGAATTAGTCCGTCTGTGAGAGCAAAGCAGTATATGGACCATCCCCTCCACCCTGGGGGGGCTCCAAAGCCCATCCCGTGCTTGCTGAAAGCAGTGGTTTCATGCCAGATGTCCTCGGGCAGCTCCTTTGTTTCAGGATTTACACCTCTGGTCAGCAGGGCTTCCTGGCTTAAAACCTGTCAGTTCAGCTATCTTCAGGCATGTTAATGGTTTCTGCTGTTTGCTCCCTTTCTGTGAGCAGCAGCTGACTGGTTTGGTCTTTGCAAGGTGTGAAACAGTTCTCTGAAGACTTGGGCAGTCAATAAATCAATATTGGCTAGTTAAGGGCTTTGTTCTGATCCTCCTCAGGGTGTCTATGTAAATTCTAGTTTGGTTTGCCTTCAGGATTTGCAGAGTTAGGACGATCTCTTGGAGAATATTAACCCTTCTGTGGATGACTCCAGCTTTGTCAGACCCCTCTCTAGAGTATTGCCCATCAAAAAAATAAATAAATAAAAAATAAATCTGTATCTACCGAGTTTGGGCCAAGTTCCATTCATTTGAAGTATGAATTTGTCTAAGGAATATTAAATCCTACATTTCAAAGCCATAATTAAGAGCTGTCTGTTACAAATTGTATCAGCTCTAACTCATCAGGCAGATTGGTGTCACAGGGGCCTGACATCAGCTCCCGTCAGTAATGGGAAATGGGACAGGAGACCTGCAGATCGAATCCAACCTGGGTCCCACCTACTTTGTTTTTTACCTCTTCAAACTCTCTAAGTTCTAACAGGGATCTTTTAGTAAGGTGGCTTAATTTTAACTTCTTATAAACAGAGCTTGAAGAATAAACCATGAATCTAACATAATTTCTGATGATAGCACATTAATACATAGTGTGCAGATTCTCAGCTGGTCTTCTTGGGACCTGAATGAGAAAAGTGCTCTGATGAAGTGGGATTTTGCTTGTCATTAATATTTATATAAGAAGTCTCCATGCCTTGATAGTTCCTGGAATGTAAATGCAAAAGGAGAGGAAGTAGATTTTTTTGAACAGGTTTGGGGGTTTTTTTTAAGGCATCTTTTAGTCTATTTTTGAAGTCCTAGAAAATGTTATGCTCCTTTATGGTAAATTCCTAGGCACAGAGCAGGACTGCACTGCTTTGCTCATACAGCTGCTATAAGGGCAGCAGCTGACAGGGCACAGCTACACCTCTGCCTGGGCTCACAGACAGAAGCAAAGCTACTAATGGTACAGTGTTATTTGTGCTGAGCACAACATGTAGGGACTGCAGTATTCAGCATCAGGAGAACATTCCCATTGGCACTGCTGGGCTTCAGGACAGGCCTTTTGTTGAGCTGCACTTAAATATACAAAGTGGAAATGCACCAGCTCTTTTTTTTTTATTATTTGGGTTTTTTTTAGTTTGTTTGGGGTTTTTTTTCCCCCCACTTCCTTGTGTGACTTGGCATGAAGTAGGGAAAGGGAATTTATGGTGGTTATTGTATGTTCCACCTAAAATAATTCTGCTTAAATTCCCAGGGGATGCTAAAATGCTGATTGGGAAGGGTAAAGCAGCGTGTGATCAGTGCTGTGATCAGGAGCCAGGAGTAGAGCTGCCATGAATTACATTTTTCAGACTGTGCTGTGGCAATAGAGATGGTTTTACAACTTGAAAAAATTTTACACAGTGGCTTGAAAGGGGTGAGGTTGGGGGTGGGAAGCAGTATTAGCATGAAAAAGATCCGTCTTCTTATGGGGAAAAATGAGCCACATTTTCTGGTTAGGGACAGAGATCTACTTGAGAGAGTCCAATGGAGGCTCCGAGGATGATGAAGGGGCTGGAACAGCTGCCTGACAAGGACAAGGCTGAGAGACCTGGGGCTTTTTAGTCTGGAGAGGAGAAGACTGAGAGGGGATCTAATTAATGTCTATAAATACATAAGGCTGGGACAACCTATTTTCACCCATGCCTTGTGATAAGACAGGGGGCAATGGATTCAAGCTTGAGCAAAGCAAGTTTCACCTCAACATGAGGAAGAACTTCTTTACTGTAAGGTTTACAGAGCACTGGAACAGACTCCCCAGAGAGGTTGTGGAGTCTCCTTTTCTGGAGACTTTCCAGACCTGTCTGGATGCATTTCCGAGGGATCTGCTCGAGTTTTGTCCTGCTCTGTCAGGGGGGGGTTAGACTTGATCTTTGGAGGTCCCTTCCAACGCTAACATTCTGTGAAAGCAGCCCAAAGCAATAAATGATCATACTTGCAAATGTTGTCACCTGCAGCGTCCATCTTCTGACACTGACATTTGGTCCTCTCTGCTGAATGTGGACATTTATGTGCTTCATCACAACACTACACTGCAAGAACTGTTATCAAAGCAACAGATTTCCCACGTTTGCAAAACCACAGCGATGGGAAATGGTCCCTTGAGCTGGAGCTCTGTGAAGTACCACTCATCCAGATGGGGGTAACCAGCAGCAAATGCCATTTCAGTTGTTTCACCAGCTAAAGCCTGTGAAACTCAGCATCACTCATTCGACTTTGGACTGCACTCTCAGGACCAGCATCTTGCCTATCTGAAGCCAGCTGGGCTGAATTTCTGTTCTTAGAAGGTAATTTTACAAGCACATTAATAAGGATGCAATGATTTCAGATTAAAGACCACAAACCAGGACTCATTTCTGCATCCTATAGTCACAGAACCTCTAATTTCTTAGTTTATCCCTTTAAACTGTATTTTAAGTTTAAGTTTTGCCTTTTGACTCTTTCAGGCTTCAGATTTCCTATGGCAAAATTGCTTCATAGAATGTTTTCATTGTTCACACATTGCAGAAATTTAAAAAAAAAAAAAGCCCATGCATTGGAAAGGCAAAAGATCAGGCAAATATCTCAGTGTACAACAAAATATTATGAGGTAATTTTATTTTTTTCCCATTTTTAGGTAAAAATATTACAGTATACAAGATAATCTTATTAAAGGTAAAAATACAGTATTTTGCTTTTTCTCTAAACAGATCTACGTACAGTACACTTTTTATTTTTCTTTTTTTTTCCTTTTTCTTTTTCTTTATTTTTGTACAAATATAACTATTATTCTATTAGGCTATCTGTATTCTCATCTGGCACTTAAAATCTGATCACAGGTAACCTTCTGGTTCTGCTTGCTTTCCTCAGCTGACACCTAAATGTAACGTTCATCTCCTAGGTACCTCTTGTAAAAAACCAAGACAGTAGAGTTCAGTGGTTCCCAAGTAGTAAGGTGTGCTTTAAGTCGTTGAAATGACGTAGCTAAATGTAAAAACCCAAGTGATAAAAGTTTGCTGCTGTGTTGCACAGATTCATTGCTTACCAGTTGTAAATGTGCAGTCCAGGTATGTGTGTTCCTTTAAAACTTTAAAAGTTTTAATCCCTTCCTTGTCCCCTGTAAGAGCCAAACACACACAACAATTACTGCAATGATTTTTCCTTTATTTCCTTTTTTTCTTTTTTTTTTCTTTCCTGTCGGAATGTTCTCAGTGGAATTGAAGCCTTCTCATATTATTTAAAGGTTTGAAACTGCTGGGCTGTGTTCTTTGTGATTTTTCTCACCTTGTAGTTTGCTCTTTGATCTACGGAATCTGAAAGCTGAGCTCAGTTGCATCGGTGTCTCTGGATTCACGGTTGTTCCTTGAATTGAACACATTAGCACAGTACGTGGTATTTCTGGGTGTTCCTGGGAAGCGAGTTTCACATCGTTAGGAATATTTCAGTACACTGTTGTTGAAGCTGGGATCAGTTAAGGATAAAAATCTGCTGAGTGTGTACAAAGAGACCACGTCCACTAGTGGACTAGCTAATATAGCTGGAAAAGGTGGAGAAGAGTGTTTGGCTGGAAATCCTTTCGTCAGGTTCTAGCAGAGGGGTGAAAGGCTGCTTTACCCAACAACCTAGATTCGTCTTTTTTCCAAAGCTGTCATCCAGTCTAAAAAGTAGAGGACCTCTACCTGCCATACGCTGCCTTGGTCACTTCAGCAGGTGATTTCTCCTATGCTTTTCATTAATGACAGCACTCTTCAAACTTCTTTTCACAGATGCTCATGTAAACATAAAAGGAGAATACACACCCAAGAACAGGAATTTTTAAAATTTCTGAAGGAATATGCTTGGCACATTTTTTTCTTCAGAGTTCACTCACTTCTGATCAGTACAGTCTCAGTACAAATGAGCACATTTGCATTGTCTTCACTAGAGTCAGACGGATGGAGATCTGGCCTTTTTTTTTTTGCCTTTAACTAGAGGTGCTTTCCCTATGGTGCATCTATTTCTGATGTCAAAGGGCATATATTTTTACTAGTAAGTCACTCTTGTGTCATAAAAACCGTAACTGGTAACTCACCAACCACAGGAGTAATGCAAACCACCCCTACAAATACTTGCTAGTTAGCAAAAGTTGAGTGTGTGGTACCCATCTTTTACATTGTTTTTGCCCTTCTAAGATGCTGGTTGAGACTGAATAATGTTTAAAAAACAGGTTGCTTTTCTCTGTGTACTCCATCAAATATCCTTATTTAAGTTCTTCCCAAATTTGTCACTCAGCTGCTGTATTAGTCTTGCCAGCTCCCCAGTAGCTTGTGACTTTTCCTCTAAAAGTTCATAGCGGAGACTAGAAATATCTTGCTTAATCTCTTTAAGTTCTCCTAAAAAGAGGAAAATGTTCTCATTAGCAATATTGAACCAAATATTATGAATATTATTATAAATAATCCCAGTGGTTTTAAGACCTGAGAGAGCAATCATTTCAGTGTGCTTGGTCATGAATGTGCGTGGAGCTCCAGGCAATGTCCCTGCATTTATGAGCTTAATATTTGTACTTATAAGAAGTTACCCTCTACTTGCAGTAGAGGTACTGACAGCAGTAGCAAGTATGTATGGAAAGTTCATCTTTTCTCTATTCTCTCTCCACATACTGATCTCCACCTATGTAGGGCAGTTGCAGGAGGGTAGCAGATAAGAGGTTTTAGAAGAAGGTTATTTTCCACCTGCATATAAATTCTACATCACAACACAAATCCTCATCCAGAAGTGTCCTTGGGGCAGGCATGGGCATTGCAGTCAGAAATCACTTAGACACCAAAGTAAGGTTGGGTGCTGGCAGCACCCTGGGTATTATAAAGGAGACATAGAGCTATGGGCAGAACAGGACTATGTAAAGATGCCATGAGATGTGTTCTGCTCAGGAAAATCAAGGACCCATAATTTTAGGAGCATGAAGGCTCAAGGTCACCATTGCCCACCCTTGTGCAAGCATAAGCATGTGGTCTCTCTACAGAGGGGTGTTAATTGAGCTTAACCCTCTTACTGGCCGTATCAGTAGCAATAACATAACATGCTTGAATCTGTGTTAATTATAGAAATCCACTTGCCTTCATTGACCTCATCATTTTCTCGGTCAACTTGAGCCTTCAGTACATATCTCTTGATCAGGCGTTTCATTATTTTCTGAAAAGAGAACAGGAACACTTAATATCAGCTTATCCATGGTGCCTTAATTCTAGACTTATTATGAGCAATTCAAACACCCAGTTTCACTATGACTAAAGCCTGTCTTCAGAGGATGCAAACAGAACTTTTTTATTGACACTTTATATTCTGAACTTTGTACTACAGTAGTTGATTGACAGCCATTCCATAATAAGCCCACATAGGAGGCACTTCAGGGCATTTTATGGGATGCATATGAATGTAGAGTATGTCCCACGGGCAGAAAGAAAACAAGGATGATCCAATAGCAAGCTAAGAAATGGGATCCAGATCCTTCCTTCAGCATGTTGTTATTTAATGTATCAATAAAAAATATGTCACAGAAAGAAATAAGTGGTTAGTTAATGATATTAGCAAACTCACTCATGATGATGGACTAAACATCTGACCTGAGGTTAAGAAAAAGACTCTTCCTTGCAATTGGGGTCTTAGGAGAGCAAATAATTTTAGCAAATGACATAGAAAAGAGAGTTTGAACAGAAGTGGAGAACTTGGCTTAAGTGAGAGGAGTTTCTTAGGGAAATGGCAGATTTTAAGGGACATGCACAGGAGAAAAAATAGAGCCATATAGACCTATGAAATGAGAGATGATGGTTAGTAAGGAACAGCGTATATGGAAATAACAGAAGATGGCTGTGGATATGAGATTGCAATGTGGTATTGTTCCAAAAATGCCTAAGTAACATTTATCTAGAAGGAAAGTAACTTTGGCAGCCTTGGGCTCCACGCTGGGTCACAGCTGAAGGCCTGTGTCATTGCCAGTTCTTCACTACAGAAAAGAAATTCAACAATGGGGAAAGAAAATCTCAGCTATGCTAAACATAAACTGGATTGCTCTATCAGAGACAATGATTTCAGTGCATCCTCTGCAAACAGAGGAGAGCTCAGTGAGCGTCCAAAAACAGACACAAATGTCTTTCATTGACCAGTCACCAGTAAGCCTCTCCCCACATGGACTTGCTTATTCACAGAGCAATCATACTTCTCTGCTTTGAACATCACTGGAAAACAGCAGAAAGAGTGTGAAATATGAAATAAGAAATCAGTACTCCTGCTCTTTTGTCCTAGTAGCCAAACACGGGTTACAGTGATGCAAAAAGCATGTGAACATCAAAGAAAGATGCAGACATTTGTATATGTCATGCAGCCATGGAATATGGGGTGTCTAAGACTGTCCTTGTCTCAAAGAGGTAGCTGGCTAACCGGGTGAGGCATTAAGGCAACAGAGATGAGGCACAGGGCACATACGGTGTGTTGAAGATGGCCAAGGTAGTAGAATCCAGAAGGAGGTAGGGTTGTCACCTGAGAAAACATAAATGAAGTAATGTTTGGGGAAAGTAGGGAAATTCTAGATCCAAAAAGAAATTATTTTCTTAGAACAGAGGAAATGGAGGAAACAAGGAATCAGCACTAACTGAATGTTCTTATTGCCTGGAAAAAACCTGATAACATATCTATCTACTCCAGTTCCCATACAATGTGTATTTTTGATGGACACTACTCAAATAATATCTTATATTAACCACTATGTGTGATAGAAGTCGCAAGCTTAAGGCCGCCTAGTCTATCAAATACATGTTGTAGTCAGATTTGTCTACAGAAACAAAATGTTAAAAAGGTGTCTACTTAACCACTTAGTAGATATTACTGCCAATAGCTTTAGGAAAGTAATTAATTTTTGCCTTAATATTGCACTGTGGCTTCAAACCCTTGATTTTTCCCTTCTCCCCAGCACTGCTCCTTTTAGCTTCAATGAGCAAAAGAGCCTCTTGGCCAAATAATCTTCATTACTGCAGGGAAATGCTGAACAAAACCTACAGGCGGTCTCTTGGTAATGAATGTTGAACTCAAACCAGTTCAAATACATCTGATTTCTATAAAGAACTGTCCCCTCATTCTCTAAAAGTTAGTTGAAATTCTTCAGGTCTTAAAATTCAACCAGTGAGTGTTGGTTTTAAAATGGTCTTAAGAGAATAGGTTCTAGGAACAGATCAGGCATTTGTAAATTATAACTCTGCACTGAATTCAGTCTTTCTTATGTATTTATTGGCACAGCCTTCAAGGCCTGCATTTGCCATCAGCTATCTGAACACTTTACATGCCTTCCAGCACAGAAGGAAATGAGAAGAAAAGGACAGATTTGTGGCTAAGGCACTGAAATTGGGACTCAATTTCTAGTTCAGTCTCAGTTTTTGATGAACTTCAGTTGAAATTCTTCAGGTCTTGTTGTTAATGTGGATGCCATGATGTTTTCCCTCTTCACTATTTATAGTGTTTTATTCTTGTCTTCACTTATATGCACTGTTGATGGTCACATTGTTACAGACCTCAATATTGCTATTTAATTCACAGATTTCTTCTTGATGCTGTGTCTCTGGACACTGCAGATGTCATTTGGCCTGAGTGTGGGAGGTCCCAGGGCAGCACTAATGGGAGGGAAAGCTTTTCACCTTCATGTCAGTCACTGGTCAAAATCAGACAGAAGTCAGCAGTGATCAGACAGAACAACTACTCACTGGGCATCAGATCTCAAACCTGGTGATCTTAAATGAATGTTATCAGTTAGGCAGTAGCAGAGCTCAAAAGTGAAACAAGCAAAGGGATTTTGTCCCTCCAAATAGCAAAGAAATGCTCTTCTGAACCTTTAAAAGTAAAAATTATTCTTTCCATTTTTTCTCCTGCCAAATTCTTTCCTGGGTTTTGCAGATGACATCATGGTCGACAGTGTGACGGACAGGAGTGCTGAAAGTGGGAAAAACTTGTGAGCTTAGCACAGCCTTTTAGCAATGCTCCATCTTAAAAGTCTCAGCTCAAGAAGGTTTGATAAAGGTATCAGTTTGCCTGGACCAGTTTATTCCCAGATCATGGCATCTCTGTGTTGGCTTGTTCTTCCTACTTGTCAAATTACTGCATGTTTCCATTCTGCGTATTTTTGTCATCCCTCAAGAGCACTGTCTGTACGTAGTCAAAGTACATAGACCGCAGGTACATCACTTGATAAATGCCACTAAAGAAAACACTTCAGCAAGAAGCTACTGCTTCAAAGGTTTTCCCTGTTGTAGAAGAAAGCTTGCTGGCCAGATAATCAAATTGTTTGTTCTTCTTTATATTTAGATAATCAAGACTATTACACTCTCTTTATGTAATTTGGGCAATTTCTTCCTGCAGCAACTGAAACTTCCTAAGATCATTTAAGACAAACCTAGTTGGAGCATTATTAAAGCAAAATAACAGGTAGTTATCTTTTGCTATAAATTTTTCACAGCTGCCTTTGGCTTTTTCAACCTTGGAAATAAGGGTCTAATTTACCACAAACATTAGATGGTCTCATTTAGAAATAATAGCTACAGGAGGGGAACAAGTCCAGCAGAGGCTGACACATCTTTCTGTTACCTGCAGGTTTGAATGGATGGGAAAACATCAGAAATACTGAAATGCCTTTTTGACTGGGAGACAATCATCTCTTCCCTTTGCCTTTGATGGTATCAAGCCAACTAATTCCAGCTGACAGAGTGAATGCATCCCATTTCTAACTCTTAGGTTTTTATAGACACTCCTCCTATCCTGGTACAAAAGCCTGAACAACTTTTAAAACCTGTAGGAACTTATTACTGGTCTGCTGAACAGCCTAAGAGCCCATTGTGCTGGATGCTGTACCAACACAAGACAAACCACTCCTAGAATTGCCATTGCACATTTTATCCAACTTAACTATTACGCTCCTCAACTCTCTTTAATGTCAGTTCCTTCAGACATACCACTTGCTGTCAGCTTCTTTTCCACTTTATGTTGAAAAAGAAGGAAAAAAAAATCCTATGGGGTACATTTTCCTTATTATATTACCCTACCACACATGGTTGCATGAGAAATAATCTATCTGCTGGCATGGACACTCCAGCTGAGACAGATCCTGCACTGGCTGGGGCAGCCTGTGCCACCACCTCAGGTATTTTTGAACTGTACCACATTGCAGGTCTAGCTTGGTAGGACAAGTCACTGCCAGAGAAAGCACATGCAAATGTTGATGCAAAAGCTGAAGAGATGACTCTATGTCATGACAAATGAAATTCTGTTGATGCAAGACCGGAGGATTAAAGCTTGAATTATATTTCCTGTGTTAAATTAAACACCCTTGAGTGGAATTAATTAGGATGACAAATGCTAACACCACGTGTATTCCCATGGGTGACAGGCTGCCTTTGCCTCTGAAGTGCCCCAGCCCAGTCCTGTACTGGTGCTAAGCCACAGCCTGGCATGTCACAGGATAGCAGCAACTGGAAGAAAGCAAACATGACCCTTTCAGGTAAGAGCTGTTCACCAACAGGTCTCTTCCCTGGCTCTTACTTTCATGCTGTGATTACCTGATATCTTGTGGGCTTGTTATAAACATTCTTCCCAGAAAAATTTTCTGTATTTCGAGTGCTAGAGTGAAAACGAACTTTCTGAAATTACAAAACATCAGGATATAATTAAATCAATAATTGCTTCTCATACCCAGACAGCCCCAGACTAAACAGAACTTTATAAAAACAGTAGGAAGAGGTTCAATGCATGAGTAGAATAAAAGCCAGCACATTCAGGTCTAAAAAAGTAAACTTTTCAAAGACAGAAAAGGGTCAAACCCCACAAATTACTGAAAAAAAATTATATCTAAATTGTCTAGACAAAAATGGTGTTCTCATACAAGGTTTAGACAAGATGTTAAGAGGCACAAAATATGTTAATCTAAAATAGATTGGTAATTATCAATGTAGAACACAGTTTAAGGAAGGAAGAAAAAGAAATGCTTATGTTTAAAGAGAACAAATCAATGTGGTACAAGGACAAATTCTGAAACAGAATTGATTTTCATTGGCCCTTTTAAAACAGCAGTACCATTTGCTACTTTTTTAGCTCAACAAAAATATGAGGTTTTTTGTAGATAGAGCAGTATTTTTTTATCAGAGGACATCACAGCTACAGATTTTGTACTCTAGAAGCTTCTAAGGAGACTCTTCTGAAGACTACACATGGTATTTGTAACAGGTTTCTTTGATTCTGTTATCCACCTCTGAACATGCTAATGAAAAAATAAAAATTACTTCTTCAAAGGAATAAATTCATATCATAGACCCGAAGGAGCCAATATATATCACAGGCTTCTGAACCTACATGCAAGTGTATGTACAGGGAAAGCCCTGGTTAAGGAGCTTTCTTCCCTGGCTGGACCAGAGATCCCTGAGAAATAGGTGATTTTTTTTTTTTTTTAATATTTTTTTTGGTCATTTTATTTATTTGTTTATTTTTAAATCAGGATGCTGATAATGATTGGACTAAAACTCTTAAGTAATTTTTGTTTTGTTTTGTTTTTGTTTTTAATTTCTCACTCCTCAGGTGTGCCATGGTCTTACAGAGACTGTTTTGAAGATGATCTGCAAACAACATCAGCAGGCAAGCAAAATAATGACTGATAATCTTGATAGTTTATGCCAAAGCCATGAAAATTATGAATTTTGCACGAGTTCCATGGAAAAGGGCAAGCCAGACACTTTCTCTCATGTGGCTGGGGAAGGAGTGGCTTAGAGAAAATTTTATTACTTTGGTTTATGCTTTGAAGCAGAAATTAAATTTCAAACAAAGCAAGCTTCATGTGGTCAGATTCAAATGACATTTAAAAAGTATTATGGTTTCTAAACATTGCTTACAATAGTTAAAAGGACAAACATTTCTTTTGTTTCATGACTCCACTGTCCTAGTGAGTCTTTCAGTAATCAATAGCAATGTTAAATGAATTTATAGAGCAAAATGACCCTAAATGCTTGTCTGTCTTGGCAACACTCACCATGCTGGGCAGTTAAATTAATTGACAACATGGAGTAGACCCCCCATGCATATATTCCTGCCTTCAATTTAGGCTCTGGCAGAGACTGAATGTACACCAGACCTGCACAGTTCTCTTAAATTCATGGGAGCGTGTATTTAATATCATCCAAGGCCATGGGCTTTGCCTGGAGCTGGATGGTTCATCATGAGTTGTATTGCTCAGCTGTTTGCCCCTTCAGGGAGAGCCAGGCAAAGCTTAAAAGCAGATTATGAGTTACAAAGGCAAACTCTGCAGAGCCTCCTGCTCCAACCTTCCTTCCCTTCTCCTCAGTCTACTCTTACTACATCTCTTCCCTTTTGCAAGCTTAAAACTGGGGGTTGGCTGCCCACATCTCAGTTGGAGAATCCCAGTGTCTCCCAGTTCTTCCCTCTCCTGTGCAGTGCCACACAGATGGGGTTTTAAAGCCTGGGTGCATGGCTCTGAGAGCAGGCTGAGGGAATAGCAATATGCTCTAGAAAAGCTGGCCAACCTGCCAAAGAGGCAGACCAGCCTCTCACATGTAATGACTGTAAGGAATAAGAGACAAGACATTTCAGAGGACTTTTCTTTTCCCCCAGGAATGGGTTCCCAGTGTTGTTCTCTTGTTTCAAACCCAGCTTGAGCTGAGAAAATGAATTAAAGGCCAGGATGCTTTCAAGCAAAGCTGCAGCTTTCCACAGATAACATCATCTTCTCTAATTTCTCTGGCATTTTCCCACAGGGAAGCAAAGCTTGTTCTGTTGGGAAGGGTCTGGTTGTTAACCATATTCTTAAATCCTTCTTGCATTTTCATGCTGATGCTCGCTACTGCTGAGGAAAGCGTGCTGCTGCAGAACCAGTTTCCAGAGGAACTTTCTATTTCAAATGGCCAAAGGGGTGGTGTCTGAGGCAGGATCTACTCTTTAGTGGCTACACATTACTAGGCAGATCTAAGGAGAGGTTGTTGATTATAGCTTTAGGTATCTAGGAGCTGTTACTAAGCACTGTTTGGAAGCTTGTTCCCAAACCTGGAATGGTGGTAAATGTTGTAATGGCAGTGAAATTCATTTGGAAATCACTTAAGGTGGATGTTTTGAAAAGCCTGCTGGGTAGATAAGTGGGTCAGATGAGCTGGGATCCTGTTGGTAACTCTGCTTCTGCCCTTTATCTTTGCCCTCACTTATTTGGCCTTGGGAAACTCTCTTATAAGAAAGAGCCTGCTTTTATAAAAGCTGCTCTTTTCCTGGTGTCCAGACATTACCTAGTGAGATGAGGCTCCAAGGCCAGTAGGATGCTCTAGGTTCAATGTAATACAAATAACATGCAGTGATGAGGCTGAGTAAGAGGCTGTGCTATTCCTGATCTACCTGTGTACCATGCAACCCCCTCCAGAAGGGGGTTCCTGACATGAAGCCTTTCTACAAATAAGGTGAAACGTGAAGGTACAACATACCCGTTGTTTGGAATTCAGCATCCCCATCTCAAGATCATTTTCACAGTTTTTGGCCTTAGATTTGCAGAGTTTTATGAGGCACATTTTTATTCTCAGTATGAGATAATAAAATGATTTAGGGCTTGGCACTAGATTAAAAGGAGCAGGTAAAGTCCTTCCTTCATCAAAGTAGGATAGCCAGAGCTTGGCACGTGCAAACTTCCACTCCACATCTGCATCCTCCTTGGGAAAGGAAGAGACACAAAAACAAACAACACAACACCCAAATGCATAATTAGTAAATAAGAAGGAATTGAGAAGGACAAACACACAGGTAGGATTTAACTAGAATCAGATTTGTGTTTGCCAAAGTAAAACCCCTACCCCCAGCGTGTTTTTGGAGGCTTCTCTGTGTTAATCTCAAAATACAGAAAATCTGACCAAAGCGATGGATAAACAGAGAGTGTAAGTCCTCCAAATCCTAGGTTATTTTCTTGGGTATCACAGTGTCTGTCTTGCAGTAACAATCTGGTGTTTGTGCTGTGCTAACAGTGTGTCAGAACATACACAGAGCCACGGAAAGCAGAAGAAACCGCTACATGCACAACAAGAGCAAAGACTGTCTCTGATTAACTGCAAGGCTCTCTAACCAGCTAACTGCCTGCCTTGCATTGGCCAGGAATCCCCCATAGAAGAGGCTAGGTCTTTGATTTCTTCAATCATTAGATGATTTCCTCCTGGTTCTTGTTTGTGTTCATCACATATGCCTAGATCAATAGACCTTAATTCTTTTACTATTCACCTCAGTGGATGAAGGTGGAGAATAATTCCATCACACAGTGCCTGTGAATCTCCTTTATCAACTGGCGAGGTGGGCCAAGATCACTTCCAAGTACAAGGGCAAGCTAGCACATACATTAAGGATCTGCTTGGCATTTGTATAAAAGGTCAGAGTCATGTATCAGGACCATTTATCAGGCAAAAGAAAGGATGAAATACAGCTGCTCTAGAGCTGTTTTCATGGTGGTTTATATGGAGGCCAGCAGCACCAATAGCAGTGTGGGTCTGCCAACACCCTGTACTCATGTACATCTGTGTTCTGATGAAATTAAGAACCTCTGATTACCCTGTACCTCTGAAATCCAGTCAAAAACAGGCACCGCACAACTGAGATCGTGTCACAGTCACAGCAATACATCTTTGCTGATGGGGCAGGATTCACTTCAGCCATTTGGCCTCATTATTGTTTGGGGTTGCACCTCATGGCAATCTTAAACTGAGTAACAGTAGTGAGAAGTTTTAATGCTTGTCTGCTAAGCAGTTAAGAAGCTACTGATGGAAGTATGTCTGTTTTCTGGCTGGCAAAAGGATTTTTTCTTTCCATAAACACAAAATTGGCAGGAAGCATTAATACTCGAGGCATAAAAAGAAGAAAAACTGAAGAAGCTGATGAGAGAGATTCAATGGAAAACATGAGAACACGATCTTGTCACTCCAGCTAACAGTAAAACATGTCCTCACTGACCATAATGGAATTTAATTCCTAAATAATGACTACCCTGTTGTTACTGACATTGGTGTCATCACATAAGCACACCAGCAAAAGGGACTTTCTCTTCAGTCAGTAGAGTGACTCTGTCCTTAAACTTCTGGCTACTGAGGATTGAAAGGAACCAGTATGAGATTTACTAGTTATTCCCAGTCCTGAAGTAGGAGGATCTGGGCCAAATAGCTCACAATTGTATTGTTTGCTGATAGTTACAATTAGCCTTGAACAAAGTTTTGAAACTTTCCATGCAATCAAGCAGGATGATAAAGCATTTTTCTAGGAAAATGGTCATCACAAAGTTCAGCCTAGGAAGTTAATATAGGCCACCTATTCAGGTATTTTTAGAGATTTTTTTTTTTTTCCAGAAACTTTCAAGAGCATCTCTGCCTACTACAAAAAGTAGAAAATGCAGCAAGAGGCTGAGGCCACTTCAGAAGTAAATCTTGTTTCAGTAGAAGAGGATTCTGGAAGATGCTTGATCTTAAGTGATTCAAAGCCTTTGGGGAAATGACTCTGCCTTCTGCAAGCAAGAAAGCTTCTGGGGCAGAGAACACATAGAACACATGTAAGGTCTCTCTGACATTTAGACTTAGTTACAGCATGCACAAGATAGAGTTATATTTGCACTACAGTATATGGATGAATCAGACATTACGGTGAAAAATTATTTTCAACTCTGGCCTTCTGCAGTGTCAGCTTCTAGGGGGAGATTAGAACAAATAAGTGATACAAACCCAACTACAGAAATTTGACATTTAACAAATCAGAAAAGAGATGTGACTCAGCATTAACATTATTCAAATAGGAGAGTATTTTCTGCCTTTATTTACATTAGCAGGGAGATGTTAATGTCCAAAGCATTTAGCAAATCCCCTCTGCTAAAAGCAATATAATTGAACAGGGCTCAATGATCTCTAGAGGGCCCTTCCAACCCCTAACTTTCTATGATTCTATGATTCTAAGGCTGGGTAAACCCTGCAAATGCCTCTCTGCAGAAATCTATTTGCATTGCTTGAGGGCCGTGGTCGTATCATTTAAGAGTTGTTTTTTGTGAATGTCCATGCAGTTAAGTTTTGCAGACTTAGACACTGCTCAAATAAATCTGTATCATGGTTGTATGCCTGGCATTTGGAAAATATGGATTTTTTTTAGATATTCACAGATGAACTTCAGACCTAGATGGGCTTGGGCATTTAACCAGTGGAGAACTGGGCAAAAAGCCAGATGAAATAATTCTCAATCTAGCATAAGCAAACAATGCAGCTAAGGTATCACAAGTGGATCAATTATCATAACCAACAAAAGGCATAAAAAAATACCACAAACTGCTTTCATAAAATACATGGAAAGGAAATCAGGTTTACTCACAAACAGTCATTAAAAACAAGGAAGTTGAAGTTGTTCTAGAAATGATTCACTGTTAATTATCAATTCAATCCTCATTTGGGAAGGGCAGACTCACTCTTAGCTCTTACAAAGTCTAAGATCCGTGTTTCAACAGCATTATAATCTTGCATACAGAATAAACCACAGCTTCCTTGTTGTTTGTTGTGGGTTTATTAACGTTTTCATTATCAGTGATAATTAAGTACACTGAGTATGAAATCTCATTTCTTATCTTACCTCAATTTCCTGATAGGAGTTGTTGATCATGGCTATTAACATATTGAGCAGCACCACCACCATAGTCACGTTATATACTCCATAGAGTACATATCCAATATTCTCAATGAATTTATGATCATACTTCAGCACCACAGATATCACTTCAGATAAGCCAAATATTGACCAGAATAAGGTTTTAAAACTTTCTTCTACCCTAAAAAAAAAAAAAAAAAAAAGGCAAAGAATCACTTTATACAACTGACACCAGGATAGCCAGGTCAAATACTAGCAATAAAAGTGGCAATCAATCAATATAAATATGATGCCTTGGCACAGTCATTGTAAACCATCATCCATCACCGAGGGATGTGGCAAATCACAGTTCCTGATTTGATAAAGATATGATTTCTGCTTAATACTATAAAGTTGCAATGTCCCCTTATCTGCACAATCTGTTCTTCTCAGGTGTGTTATTTGGATTTTGTGTTCCTATTAAGGGTTTCTTCACGGACAGCTTGCAGCTTTAAACTTTTGTGTTGGACTTTGTACTTCTTCTCACTCAC